>CAUYQG010272146.1:0-20015 GCA_963574415.1 Tarsius wallacei | reverse complement strand
ATCACAGAAACAAAGAACTGAATATCACATGTCCTCACTTATAAGTGGACCTTGAACAATTATTGAACAATTATCATAATACTATAAGAAAAGGATTGGCAGTAGCAGGAAACTCCTGGGAAAGGGGTGAGGAAGCGGGATTGGCAGTAGTGGGAATCTGCCTTGGGAAGCGGGGGCACACCTCATCAACAAGGGCACCTGCATAATGAACATTTGTATACCTAAACCTGAATTGTATGCCACATCTTTAAAAATAAAAGAAATGCTTAAAATTATAATAAAATTTTATGTCTACTTTAAAATACTTGCGGAAAGTACATAGTTTTTCCAAGTTATTTTAAGAGAAAACGTTTGAATACTATAATGTGAAAGTCTGTATGATATTTTATATAAATTATGTAAATATGCATGTATTTACTTGGAAAATTATCTATCGCATAGTGAAAACTCAAGTTTTAGAGTGTGTCTAGATATTAAAATGGGACTTGCCTTAGTTACTACTGACCCATCATTGAAATTGTGTTCATATATCAAAATGGGTATATGAAAACCCCCTACACTGAAATACAGAATATACTAATAAAAAAATAAGAAATTGATCAGAATCTCTGTGGTCAAATGTGTTCAGAGTATATAGAGATGAATTGTTGAGTGTTCCTGTTGACAGACAGCTATTGAAATGACATCTTTCAATGGACAAAGACTAGGGACAGACTATATTTAATCCCCAAGTCTACTGTAAAGTCTTTGAATGAATAGACAATTCTAATCAGAGATTTGAATGTATTCTCTACAGTGTGGGACATCGTGGACTCTTCCAGGAACATCTAGAATGGCAGATATACCGAAGGAATTAGAGAGAGGGCTGTCACGTTAGAAGTGACTTAAGTAGTTTCTCAGAGATTTGATGGTCAAATAATGCATGAATATTTCCTGCAGACCAGAGTTGGGACACATTGGAGAGCTAAACAGTCAGAAGCTGTTTCCTGTCCTCCCAGGAAAGGTGAAGAGAATGCAATAATCATATTCGGTGTGGGATGTATGATTGGTGACCCCAGGGGCTGAGAGCTGAGAGCTCACAGAAAAATAGAAGGCATTATCTACATCAAGAGAATTGTAGCCAGGGAGATTTTAAGCAATAGAAACCTGCAAAGAGTCTTCCAAACAACCAATATAAGTCAGAATACTATGTCTGTATCCCTTTAAAATTCAATCTATTGTGTGGTTACTACATATAAAACACAACATTTTTAATGATTTTAAAACAACAAATGTTTATTTTTCACTTCTATTTTATGCTGTACATATGTTGATATGGCGGTAGTTGGGGACTAAAAGTGGGTGTATTGCACCTGTTCTCACTTGAGTCAAGCTATCGGAATTTCTACCATTGAATGTTTCAAGTTGCGAAGTCAGGAGACAGTCCTGGAATGCGTCACACAATGAACCTCTCAGGCCAAGAGATAACATGTGACTCTCCTCCCCAAAATCCATTAGCCAGACTGTTAAGTAAAAGATTATAATATGACTATCAGATATCTTAGTAGCATATTTCAAAAGAGAGTCATCTTCAACCACATCATGGTCAAGGAGTCAGAGCCAATTAGATTCTCTCCTTTTGTCCTACAGGTCTGACCATGAGAATTCTGTAAAAGCAGCTCACAAGTGGGAGAACAACTGGTTAGGGAAAAATAACAGAAGCCAATTATAACTTCTTCCCTGAAAGCAGGCAGTCACCTGTTCAAAGCCTTTTAGCTGGAGGAGACTGTAGGGAAATTATACCTTCAAATGAAAATCTAATTGTTAATTAATACTGTTCTACACACTTAAATAAATTGAGGTGGTCTTGTTAATTTATAAATTGAGATATTTTTTATTTAAATAAACATTAAAGTCACAAAATGATTTTTCTCTACAGATGAAAGTTACCATCACTACATAAATTTCAAAGAGAAGAAAGCAAACAAAAATAGTTAAATGCAATTGAAGAGTAATGCATATAACATGATAATATTCATATGTTCACATTTCTGTATGTCTATACAATTTTTTAATCATCACATCAGTTTTATTAGGGTATTTGTCACCTCAAATATTTTTCATTTTAAAACATTTTAAATTCGTTATTTTTTTTTAAAGATGAGGGTATAATTCAGGATAAGTAATCATTGTACAGGTAAAGTTTGGGCCTCCCTTTGGTCCCTGTTTTGCCTGATTTGAGATCATGTATATCCAAATTTTTAAACACAAAAGAAGCATCAGGTGTATGAGTGGTAGCCTACCAAGGAACTACAAAGTTATTAGGACTTCTGCTTGGTCTTCTAAGTATTGTTTTCCAAGAACACGTATACATTTAGTTTGTCCTGAAGCCAACTCAATGTAATTACCTGGATCTAGCTTAATGATATTTGAGTAGAAATGTCACAAAAGTTGAAGAGTCACTTCTTTGGAGTCTTCTTCAGCTTCCATTCATAGGCAATGATCCAGTACTCATATTTCATTGCAACTTCATGTTCTCCCATAGTAAGTGAGAAAATATCTCTTGACCTCAGTTATTTTGAACATCTCTGTAGAATTATTTATATATTGCGTGTATTATAACTTCAGACCCAATAATTTTTAAAACTCTTCAAAAAATTGTAAAAGTGCCTAATATTGTTTTTCTAAAATCTTTTTGAATGAAGATTTGCTAAAGATTAATGACAAACTTAATTACTTCTGATTTTTTACTCTTACTACTCAAAGGGTGGTCAAGCAACCAGCCACATCATTAGGCAATCCACTCTAGGTCTACTGAATTATACATCTGTGCAAGATGACTAGATAATTCACATACTTGTTAGAGTTTGGGATTTTTTAATCTAAAATGCATATTATACTAGCACAAGATTTCAAGTTTCAAAAATGCTAACAATTTTATAAATCTTCAATATTAAAAATTTGGTCTATATAAGTGTTAATGATCACATCAGTTTTATTAGGGTATTTATCACCTCAAGCATTTTTCATTTTAAAACATTTTAAATTGGTTATTAATTTCAGGGACTAATAGATATTTTCAAATTTCTAACATTTCCTATAACTTTTCCAACTCACTTAATCTATATTGACACAACAACTAATTTTTGACCTTATCAAAATGTCCAAACCATTGGTACGACTGATTTTGTTTCACTCTCAGTCATTATTCATCTGTATTTTATTCTTGATCTAGAACAGATTTCCTGATTTGTCATTACAGCCACTTTCTTACAAATGTCCTTTAACTCCTTTGCACATCTGTCCTTCCACTGCATATATCTGGCAAAAGCTGAACCTGTGTCAAGCACAAACATTTAGCTTCTTTGCACTCTTACCCTTTTAGTTAAATGTTAAAGGAAATCTCACAAACACACTGACTTGCCTCACTTTAAGGGAATAACCATGGAGCATATGGGCAACCAAAGCTCCAAACAAGACTTCCACACTCTTTCCTTACTTTCCTTTCCTTCCCCTCCCTAATTCATTACTATATCTCTATTGTAATACAATGTAGAAAGTAAAGAACTCCTGGAATCTCATAACTCTGAGATAATCATTGTTATCATGATGATCATCCTTTCACATAACTATTTATACACTCCCATATATATAATATATAATAATATACTTATATAATATACATATCTATATAATATATTACATATATATGTGGAATCAAACTATTTTTGCTGCAGTAATTAAAGGAGACTTTTCCTCTCATACTATATTTTTTCTCTTACATCAGCACTGAAATTATTATATCCCTATCTCCCACTTCCATATTTTCTCCTACTTGTGTGTGTGTGTCTGTGTGTGTGTGTGTGTACACACACAATTCTATAAAAGAGCTGTATGTTTGTGAATGTAGTCACTGTTCTATAAAAGATGATTATATATAGCTTTATAAATCTTGGTTTTTTAACATTTAACGATACTTACTAGAAATGTTACAAGTCAACCAGCAAATAGTTAATCTATTACAATTATATAATATACTAATAGCACGGTTTACTCACGCAATATTAAACATTCACTTGTGTTTTAGTTTTGGCCTCTATGGATAATATTACTGGGAAAATTATTTATATAGGTCTTGATGATATATATATATATATATACACATATCACATATATATGCTTATCTGTGTGTGAATGTATGTTGTGCATGCATGTGTGTATATGTGTGTATACACACACACAGATTTCCGTGTTTGAAATTTTTCAGTAAAAGGTTATGAGTATTTTGAAATTTTACAATATATACCCAGAATGCCTTTCATCCAGAGCACCTAAAAGAATGTTATTTTTTTTCACATTTATATCAGCATTTTTATAGATCGCTATTAGATCTTTATATAATGTTTACCAGATTAATATTTGTACATAGTATCTAATTGTAAGTTTAATTTGCATACCCCTGACTAGTGGCATATTTATTTTTTTGTTTATCAATATTAACACAACAAATATAACCTTTAAAAATCCAAGTGTTTTCCTAAAATCTGAGTCTTTTCAGAGAAAAATAAGAAATCAAGTAATAACCTCTAGGACCTGAGCCTACCTAGGACAGAGATGTGACTCTGGGGAAGTTCAGAAGTGAAGAAATTACTGAAAGAAATTAGAGTGGAATAAGATTAGGAAATGAATAAAAGAGACTAAAACAATGCAGAATAACTGTCGCTCATCTGAAATAAGGTCTATATGAACTGAAAGCTTACTCAAAAGTAAAAGAAATACTTTGCTTTATTTTCAAATGCTGGTATGCCTAAAATTGACCAGTATTGGTAATGTCTTCTTTCTGGTAATGCAATTTATCTGATGTTACATCGGATGGGGCGATACATGATTGAAAATGTGATGTATTGCTGGAAAACTCAGGGGGATCAGCGAAGGTCAGAATGGGCCTGCGGGCTCCAGTCTGACCTTTTGGATCCTGACTGCAGCAAAACTAATAGACTTTTTACAGACTTAGTATTTCCTCACTTCTTAGTGCTTTGGTATATCAATAAACCTAATAAAAAACAAAGTTATTGTTAATAATTGATTTACATGATTCTTAAATCATAATCAGATATGTCTAGGCTTGCTAGTTTTTACCTTTATCAGAGATCTACTCAAGAGCACACAGAAACCAAAATATTTGTATACAAATCCATATGAAGTACGAAATTTGCTTTAAAATATTCCAGGGGAAAAGTTGATGGACTAGATGAAACAAAAATTTATTTTTGATGACTTATCAAAAATATATTGTATTTTATTGGTAAAATAAATGTTGCATGTTATTGATTATAGAAGCTATGTAGTTAGTACAGGGAGGTTCTTTGCAACATTTCTTTTTCCTTTCTATAAAATAAATAAATAAGCAAGAGAATAGTGTATGAGACAAACAGAAAGGTCTGATAAAGAATTCTTTCTCTCTTATTTTTCTTTATCTCTCTCTATATGCATCTATCTATCTATCTACATCTCTACCCATTCCAAGTAGGCCATTGTTACTTTGAACTGTTTTGGTGGGTGTATGTATTTGTTGTTTTGAATACCTGTCATGCTTAATCAGTCTGTCAAAATGCAAAAAGGCAGAACCTTTCCTTGATACTTAAACTCATATTCCCTCTTGTGTACTCACTTTTGTAGAAATAATTTTTCCCTTTATTTGACATTTTGATACTGAAATTTCACATTATGAATAAAGCAATACATTGGGGAAAATTGAGCTGTGTTTCAGAAACAAGATTGTAAGTCCTCAGTAAGCTATTTTCTCAACAGTCTTAAGTTGAGGAGGATTTAAGGATTTATTCTGCCTTTCAGCATTAGTTTCATAAATACTTGCCCGTTATTTTTATGAGCTAAGAAGGGAGTTCTTTAGGTAGATAACTTAGCACCTGGAGTGTCCTAGATTTTACAAACATTTTGAAGAAATGTTGCAATTTTGGCCCTGAAGCCTGTCATTTTAAGTTCAGACAATTCAAACAATTCACATCCAGTTTTCTTTAATTAATAAGAAGGGAGTCTTCTGGAAATCTTTTAACCTGAAGCTACTTTCTTTGCAGTTATAATTTCTTCGAAGAGAAAAAAAAACTTTTAAAAAGTTTAGGAGGAGGGTCAGTGATAGAGAATATATATTTAAAATGAGAGCTGTAAGTAATAAGCAAATAAAAACTAGGGCAGAATGAAAAAGAATCTATAGAAAAAAGAAAAGTAACTAAAACTCAGCAGCTATGTTTTGGGTCAAGGTCACTAAGTATACAACTCCCACTTTAGGAAAGAGGAAAACAGAGAATGAGGTGCTGAGGTAACTCCCTTCTCCACTTCAAAGTGAATTTAAAAATATGAACTTTTAAAAATAAAAATGAGAACAATTTATATGTGTGTCCCAAGCAGCATTGTTACTGAGATTCTGTGTAATTTAGCAGTGTTCTCTTCTGGGTTCTTGGCTTCACTGCAGAAAAGAATTTTAGAGGGGCGCAAAAACAGCAAGGCAGTTAGCAAGTTTATTAAAAACGGAAGTAACAGAAGAGAACACACTTCATTCTGAAGTGTGGACAAATATAAAGAAGTGTTGCACTGGGTGCCTTTGGCTTGTGGTTTTTGTATGCTAAATAGTGAAGGAGTGGAATATTCTTCTAAGGGGTGAATTTTTCTAATAAATGAGTGGGCAATTCCTGGAATTTGTGTGTCACTCAATTTATTACTATAAATGGAAAGGGTCAGAACTGTCATGATGCTGGAGGGTGTGTTATTTAAGATCCTAGTGGGTGTATGATGAAGGTAAAAGTGGGTCATGTTTATTTTAGATTAACCTTGGCTATTGATGTTCACGCATGCCCTGGGGGGGGTCTCTAAACTAGTTCCTGCCCTGATGGTTGACTGCAGCAGGCATGCTGAGTGAGATACTCTAAAAGGTTTTTGTTTTGTTTTTAACTTTCTAGCATCCTTGAAACTGGGGTAGGGTTGTAAGAATTTTCTCTGGTTTCTGAAGGTTCCTACAGCCTCCTGCAGCCCTGATATTTCCCTACTCGTACCTGCCTGTTCTATCAGAGTGAATGAATCATGCTTTCAATTAAAACCTGTGCTATCAATGGCTTTTTTATAGCAATCGATTTGTATCAACAGGAAATCTAAATTACATAGTTGTCAAACTTCTATTAAAATACTTTTGTTCCAGCATTACATAAGAGCCAAAAATAGTTCTATGAAGTTGTTTTCAGGGGTTGGGAGACTTAACAATCAGATGATATTTAAGAGTAAATGAATATTCACTATTGTCTAAACAAAGCCCAAGATAGAATAAAAGTAATCAATATTTTATTTCTTATCAAATTGCTTTGTTCTTCATTGATGCAGATTTTTGCATTGTTCCAATCAGTGTAAACTAATCATGAAAATGATAATAAATAAGAGATGAAAATAAATTTAAAGATTTATATGTCACAGAAAAAAAAAAAATTTAGATATGTCTCAGAAACTTTATGTCCTGAATGTCTTTGAGTAACAAAATTACTAAAACATGTGGGCCTTGAGATAAACAGACCAAAATGCAATTAATTCAAAATAACTTAGTGACAATAAATATGACCTACTCTCTACTCCAGAAAAAAAAAGGTTTAAGCAGATTTTTGTGTTTTATGTGTTTAATGAGAACCTGGGTCCTTTTTTTAAAAAAAAAATGCAGTTCAGTGATTGCTTGGCAAGATATAACAAAAGACCAAAAATTGTTCCAATTATCAGTGTAGAATGCCAGTCACATTTCATTTTTAATCCACCACACCAAGAAATATAATACACCAGCATAGCATATGAAGATAAATTGTGCTTTCTATTTATTGAATTAAACCTCTGCCTCTGAGCAATTTTGAAGTTTTAAATTTTGTAGGGTTTATTTGAACAGAAAGCTGTATCTTTTTTTCTTGAACTTGTAATTTAGGTCCCTAAATTCTTTATCGGGCATCATCTGAGTTATTGCTCAGTGTTTTCTGCTCTAACCATCTTACTAGATTAGGATTAGTGTAAAGCTCATAATATAATCATGTAACCCTAATTGGTGTGGATAAATTACACATCAGTTGTGTGATTTTTTAGTATCTGGAGCTAATTTGACATAATTAAAATTCAATTATTTAATTGCTAATTGGAATTAAATCCAGTTATTCTGGTCTCAAGATAATATACAGTGAGTACTTTGCAGAATAAAAAGTTGATATTGTTTCCATGCTTTTGATATTTATAAAATAAAGAACATCTTCTATAAGAATGAAATGAGTTAGGATTATGAAGAAAAATGACAGATTGTAATAAACACTTCTAAATGATTAGCTTACACATCCAAGAGTTTAATGTCCCATTCAAATCACTTGCTTGGAAGGCATTGACATTTTTTATGATCCTAGCATCACATAAAATCATTTTAGAATTGCCTTACTGACTTTTTGAGCCACACACATACACATACAAAAAAAAAATAAGATCCATTTCTTTAGATATCCTTTTTCTTACCAAAAATAGTATTAGACAGTTTGATCAGGCACATTTTTCACCAATTTGGATGGCATCCAAGTTGATTCTTTTAGCTATTTCATAAAAGAAATTCATCCTCGAAGAATGAAGATTTGATGAACCCAAGGATATTAAAAGCACTGGATCTCAGGTTCTACAAGAATATTGATGCACAAAAATAATAAATATGATATGCTTCTAAGTATATAATTTCCCAAGTATTAATTTGACCTTGAGTAGAACAAATTGGATCTACACATTAGAGTTTGCTGAAATTTAGGATATTATTTTATTATCATAAACATCATAAAACAGCCCCTATGTATGGAAAATCCTTGACAGCACAGAGTACTTGTTATAGTCAAAGTGATACTTGGTGAGTCATTTAAATTTGAAACTGTGAAGTTGTAAAGGTGGCAGGCATTGATTTATCCACAGTCATCTAAAGCTGTGACTGTCTTGCTCTCTCTCCTTCTATGCACATGCACCTGGACACATATGCATATATACACATAAGGTTTTGCATAAATCACTCTGCTATCTTTGACGAAAATTATCAGTGCTATTCCAAATACACCAAAGATGGCATTAATGGCTTTGATCGAAATATGTGATCAAAATTGTTTTATAGTTACCTAGTTTGCTTTAGAAAGATACTACTGAAAGCACCAATGCATTCCTAATGTTTGTCATTCAAGTCTTACAATAATGTACTTGACTAAATATGTAAGATAATTATTATCATGAAATTAACTTCTGCTTTTTGTAGTGTTCCTGATTCAAATACACATTTTCTTAGTAAAATATTTTGTGAGTGGATGCTGTCACCTTTGATAGATTAAATGTATTTTGATTTACTATAATAAAGTTATTGCAATAAAGTGATAGCTTGTTTCTATATTTAAAAAATACATCAAAACTTGTTTCACCAAAACTGGGAGTTAATACATTATGAAACAGTTGAAGAAAAAGTAGATATTGTAATTAGCTGGTAGGTTAAGATCCCCAAAATGAGTTTGATTACTTGTTACCAATTATTTTGCATACTTTGATGATATTATATTTTATGTATTTCAAAAATAAAGCTGACTTTAAAATTTCAAAGTGGTTTAATCTTAATCATATCTTTCTGCGACTAAAATGATTACCTAAAAGTTTTCAGAGGCTTTTCTTTAAAACAAACAAATAAAAAGCATCTGTAATAAAAATGTAAAACAGTTTTACTGCTATTATAGCCTGTAGTACACACCATGGTAAAGACATTTCACATTAAGTAAAGTTGCCTTAATGTTTTAGTTCATAATGCTGCCACATAACGTACATTGTATTGCTTTAAAATGCAAAATGGATATGTACATTTCAGTTTGAGATGCATATTTTGTAATATTTAATCATTCATTCAAAAGTTGCTTTACAGCAGGTAATCTGTGCTAAGTAGATACAAGTCTCTTTCCTCCAGGAATTTAGTTTATTAAGCCAGACAGATGTAAACTTGAAAAGACATTATCGTGCTGTAAATGCTGTATGAGAGGAACTAACATTCATCCTGGTACTCAAACCACATCCAAGTGTTTTCTATCCCTCTATTCAATAAATCTCCAGTCCTATATATTCAATTCAGAGAAAGCTTTACTGTTAACTAATGACGCTTAAACCTTAGGGCCCCTAATTTGTTCAGTCTCTTCTAGGGCCCTGGAATAGGCTATAGAAATGTCGCAGGGATAGCATTATAAATTGTGTTAGGCAGCGAATAAAAACATTATGTTCTTTTTCTAAAATGTCGTTGTGTTTGTGGCATCTATCACTTTATAAAATAAATAGTTTTTTCTGATTTGTTTCCCAAGTTCAATAAATATTCACTTTTGCACTTACTTTTTCATTAGCAATTTTGTATACTGTTTTCCACAGATTTATAAATTATGTAGGCCTCAGAGCTCATAAAATCTGATTCCATTGCTTAACAATTCCTTTACCCAACCTTCTTTGCCTGAAATCTAAACTCTGAGAAGGCTTCTTCTTCTCTGATTTCCCTTTCCTACATTATTGCTCTTTCCTGGTCCAACTATTTTATATTGCAGTTAGGACGTTGTTTCCAAAGTGTATATATACCCTGATAGGATAATTCTTTTATTAAAAATACTAATGGTTTTCCATTGACCATAAGATAAAATCTAAATTCAAAGTGTTTATATGAATTATAATTTTCTATTGTTACTTTAACAAATTACCAAAACTTAGTGGCTTAAAAAAACTTCAGATTTATTATATTACAGTCAGGTCAAAATGTCAGCTGGGCTACTTTTCTTTGAGAGGGTCTAGAGGAGAATCTGTTTTCTTGCCTTTTCCAGCTGTGGGAAGCTGTCTGTGTTACTTAACACATGCCACATGTGTTCCTTAACACACGCCTTCCTTCATCTTCAGAGTTGGCAGCATAGCATCTCCCAAACATTTCTGACTTCTGCTTCCCTGATTGCATCTCTTTCTCTGATTCTGACTCTCCTATCTCCCCTTTCCCCTTACAAACCCTTGTGGACCCATCCAAATAATCCAGTATAATCTCTCCAACTCAAGAATCATAAAATGATCACATCTGCAAAGTCTCTTTGGTCATATAAGTCAATATATTTACAAGTTCTGGGGATTAGAATGTGGACAACTTTGAGTGGTCTATTATTTTGTCTACCATACACGGCGTGTTTAGCTTTTTAAATAGTGCCTCTTTACATTTCTACATCTATATCTAACAATATACCACCACCTCACATAATACAATACACTCCAGAATAATAGGATCAAATGTAATATTTTTTAGCTCATCTAATGTACTCAAGTTCAATGTTTCATGTGCTCTCAATTACTTTTTGACACAACGTGGAAGGTGGTTATGCACCTCTCAGAGAAGAGTTTCAGAGAATTTGAGGATATACACAAGGGACAGGCTGCCACAGAGTCTAAATCTAGACTCAGATCAGTAATTCCAGCCCCACACTATTAACTGCTAACAGCTATGCCATTATGTTAGTAGTTTCTCCAAATATTTTCCCAGACAAATCAGAATGTTTTATAACTCCATCTTTTCTCCACAGCTCTCTCTGCATCTAACCCTTATTTAAGATTCAGCTCAATTTTGTCACTTCTTTGAATCTTTTCTAAATCTGCTCACTTTTTTGGAAACTTCCATGCTCTCCATTGTATGTCACAGCCACTTCTGTTGCACTCACTATGCTATCTCTGAGCGTTTATTTATCTACAGGTCTCCCTTTATAAGATCTCAAACCATCTGAGAAAAGAGGTCAAGTCTTATTGCTGTATTTTCCAAGAACCTTCTGCTGTAACGGGGGCATAGAAGGCACTTAATAAATGTTTGTTGGATAAACAAACTGAAGTGTAAAGTATAGTGGGTGGGAGTGATAAACTTTGCTTAGAAGGGTTAAGACACAAAAGGGTAAAACAGCACCATTTACTTGAGAATCATGTGTATTTCAGCTTGACTGGAGCATAGTATAAAATGAGGATGATTGTCAGGAAGCGAGGTGAAGAGATAGAGATGGGGGAGGTCACAGGAAGCCTTAGAAGTGGGATTTTTATCTAAAAGGTTCTGTGAACACAATGCCAGAATTTAATCATAACATGAACATCAAATTTGTATTCTAATTTTTTTTAGTTTAATAACTGATTTCAAGTTATTAAACTATGACATTTTTTTCAAAGGGAATTCCCCTATTTAAAAAAAAAAACCTTAAACTTTAAATGTTTTTGTGACAAAACAGACTCATAGCTCACCATAGCTAGGAGAATACAGAACAACCTGAATTAATCTAATCTGTGATGAGCTTGAACACAGAAAAGAAATGGCTTTAAGTTCCTTTCAGCGCAAATGTCTTCAGAAAGTCAAGTGACTTCTCCTATTAGTAGAATCAGAAATCTGAGCTAAAGGCCATTTAATCAGCAAAAATTTGAGTTGGTGTTGATATGCTCATTTTTGCTTATTAAGAATCAGACACCTAAACAGGTTATTTCCAAGATCACAAACTTGGTAAGCAGTGGAGCCTTGGTTGTGTCAACTTTTAAAACCCATGGTCCTTTCTACCACATTTTCTGCCTCATTGAAGATACACTAATTGAATATTTGCAATATGCAAGTCAGTGCATTTGATTGTATGAAACAGCCCAATGTCTTGTCTTTGGGAATCTCCAACCAAAACATCTAATTTATCAGTCCTATTCTTCCATCATGGTCCTATTTTATGTCAGCCATGAAATGGCAAGCAACACAGTTTCAACGTTCATTCTCAAAAATAAATAATTTGCATAAATGAGACTCAGATATATAACAAAAATAAAGCTTTTGAATATAGAAAAGGGGGGAGGGTGAAAGGGCTATAATTAGCTGTTAAAAACTTGACGGTCATTG
Organism: Tarsius wallacei; assembly: GCA_963574415.1. Lineage (NCBI taxonomy): Eukaryota > Metazoa > Chordata > Mammalia > Primates > Tarsiidae > Tarsius > Tarsius wallacei. Next base: position 7,084 of record CAUYQG010272146.1, on the reverse strand, counting down.
CAGATTTCAACAGAGTTTAATTACTGAGAGAAACCTATATTCCTCAGTGCCTGCAATGTTAAGTATTGAGTTAGGCTCTAGAAAGTCAGTGGCAACCCACATACAATGACCTTTTCTCTAAAAAAAAAAATGAGTTATTTAATAAAGCCTTTTGGTAAACTTTTAAAATTGCTATGAAAATATATTTCGGGGACTTTTAACCTAATCTGGAGTGGTCAGGAAAAGTCTCCAGATAGAAGAGAAGTTTTAGTTGATGCAGAAAGGAGTAAGAATTAATGAGATGAAAGAGGAGGGTGATGCCAAAAAGTAGACCATTGGCAGCTGACCTCCATCTCATTAAAGGATACAACTTCTAGGAATGAAACACTAAAGTAAGCAGGATGTAATGATCAGTCAGATCGAAGGTCTTGTCTCTCACAGTTTGCTGTTCAATGTCAAGAAATAAAAAGCACCAGAAGTTTCATAACAGGTATGATATTTCACAGTTATAACACTCCATTTAACAGAGGTATAAAAATGGAATTTTTAAAACTAATTTTTAACCCTCTGCCATATGACTTATTATATAAGCTTTCAGGTAATTCAATTCCATTGAGCAAATTTTCAGGCTAGTTCATTAGACTTTAGCCACTTTAAGGATACTTCTGTGATGTTCAACCCCGCATAATTGTTTTCCCCTTAAAGAGTCTTCTCCCTTTTCTCCTTCACATCCTACTTTTAAACTCACAGGATTTGGTTCTGCATGTCAATTCTCAGGAGTAGTGTTTAGCACTAACTCTAGTGTGTGGTGGTGGCAAGGGAAGGAAAGAGCTCTGTCATACTCCATCTATAACAAAATCCCACAGATTGGGTAATTTATAACAACAGAAATTTCTTTTTCACAGGTTTGGATCGTGGAAAGTCCAAGATTAAGGTACCAGTAGGATTGGTATCTGGTGAGGGTGGTTTTTGGCTTCCAAGATGGCATCTTGTTGCTACATCCTCTGGAGGGGACAAATACCAATCCTCACATGTGGAAGGGATGAAAGGGCAAGAGAGCACTCCTTTCAACCCAGAGTCTTTTTATACAAACTGCCAATATGGGTGCTAATCTTGGTGAGGACGACACAGTCATCATGACTGAATCAGCTCCCAAAGGTCACAACTCTTGATACTGTTGCATTTGGGATTAAATTTCAACATAAATTTTGAAAGGAATCCTGTTATTCAAACTATTGCAGCTCATTCTTGCAGTGTATTAGCTGAATGACTACGTGGTAGAAATTACGTAGTCCATCTTGCTAGGCTCTAGGGCTAGTTTGAGCTGCCTCTGTATTTAGACAGAGCTGGGTGCTGACCTTGGTGCACATTCAGTCCCCTCCTATCTCTCTATGGACAGTGTGTGTGTACCCATCTTAGGTGAGCCAGCTTTTCCCACATTGGTGCTTCTTTTGGAGTGGCTTCCTACCTATCTCTCCCAGCCAGGCTCTGCAATGAGAAACATACATTTCTGCATGCTACCCTCAGACCTGTGGGAAACTAAGGGGGCATGTGAGCACCTCTCATGTCTACATGTCACCATCTGTTTTTTGGAGGGGGTTAACTGTGAGGCCTTCTTTCTTGTTCTGTCACTGTAAAAAGCACACCTGTCCCCCTCTTAGATTTGCTCTTGCCTTGCAAGGAACTCTTTTATTCCTTTCTCATCTTTCTCCTGACTTGTCTTGAGACACAAACTTCACAATTCCTCTTCTACTTTCCTCTACCCCATCTTGCAGTGTCCAATTATGCCTGCTCAGGGCTTCTCAACTTTGACGCTGTTGATATTTTGGAGCTTAGCACTATCAACATTCTGTTGCAGAGTTTTTCCTGTGCATATAGAATGTTGAGTAGCATCTCGGGCCTCTACCCACCAGATGCCAGCAGCACCTCTCCAGTTTCAACAATCAAAAATGCCTCCAGTCATTGCCAAATGTCCTATGAAGGCAAAATTGCCATGCTTTACCCCCTAAAAGTAGCAATTTGGTCTATTCTAGGGCAAAGAAGAGAAATGGTTTCTATTGAAATAAATCTATTTTTAAATGTTTTCATTTTCTTGCCTGAAATCTAGGATTTATTCTTTTTTCTCTAATCTCAAGGAGACTAAAGTTGGCATCTTTTATTTGCTGTCCCCCAGCAAACCTTTGCCTTGCCCCCTCCCACAAGGGTAATTATTACTCCACATCTCTCAGGTTGAGACCCAGAGGCCAGCAGGGCAAACATTTCACATTGGCTGGTGCTTCCATACCACACATTAATATTTTACATATGATTTGCCACAGTGGTTTTACCAAACATCAATAAAGGATTCACAGTGCAGAGTTAAATGATGAAAGCATTTCTAACATTTACACCAGTGTAATTATTTGTGAACTTTTAAAAAATGTTATGTGAATGTACATAACCCACTGAAAAGTGTTAAAAGACAAACAACAGCTACATGGCTATTGTGAACTAAATTTTATATTAGCTAGTCTTACTTTTTTATTCTCTCACCTTGAACTCAGTAATCATTAGCTTATTTATAGTTAGAATTCCCAACACACATTATTACTCCATGCTACTGGTCTATCACATATTATCTTCTCAATTTTCTACTCTCTGCTCTCTTACTGTTACAGAGGCAGAATGATTCTGAGAAGCAACACCATATTTCTCTTGGTCAGACCAAGCTGTGTTTGTTTGAATATGATACACAATCCAGTAGATAGACTTCTAGGAACCCCATGCATCATTCTGGTCTGTTTTAAAGCAGTTGTTTTCCATCTATATCTATGTACTTAGTAGTTTTACAATTAATTCGTGATATATTTGGGAGTAAAGGAGAAAAACAATTTGCAAAGGGAATACAACTTTAAGTTTAATGCAAACTAATGTACAATCAATCAGTAGTATTAAGAGAGAGAGAGAGAGAGAGAGAGAGAGAGAGATCAGTAGTATTAAACGAGAGAGAGGTAACTGCAACTGTTGTGAATATATACTAGTCTAGTTCATTTTAATGTTCCCACTATAAATGTCTGGGTTCACACATTATAAACAGGAATCTAAATCATTGCAACCAGTTTTATGGTATAAACAAAACATTAATAGGAACAACAAAATTAGGAGCAATAATGTATTTTCAAACAAGGGTATTTATCCTGCCATATTCTAAAAACCCAAACACATAAGTAACCTGATTGCATATTCTTGAAGTGTACATTCTACCAAAGACTAATTATTTTTCTAGAAAAATATTACCAGAGGATTAAGTTTTAAAAGGTTATTTCTATAGTTAAATGAAGCTAATTAAAATTATACCTGAACATTGGTGGAGATTAAGTTTGTCTTTGAGGCTTTATTTATGTTGGAAATTCTAAAGCCTGCTACTGTTTCTGGTACATAGTAAGTGCTTAATAAATGAATATATATATTGAGTGAATAAATAAATTATTAGTGGTTTTATAATATAATATGTGGGATGAATAGAGAAATGAAAAAGGAAGACATTTGTTATAGTTTTGAAGTATGCCTGCACAAATTCAATGCTCAATAAGAGCTTGTGATCTAAGCAGAAAATGCTATCACGGGGAAGTTGAAGAAAGAAACCAAAAGATGTTGACAAATAATTCACTACATGTGGTAGAATCCTAATGAGTTCCATATCCTGGTATTCACATCATTGTGTAACCCACTCCCCTTGAGAGTGAGCTTGACCTAATAATTCCCTTCTAAAGAACAGAATATGTCATAAAAGGACAGCATGTCTCAGATTAGATTACAAAAAAAAGTGGTTTTCATCTTGCCCACATTCCCTCTAAGTTTTCTTGCTTCCTTGTTCAGACGAAACCAACTGCTTTGCTTCAAGGTACTGTATGAAGAGATCCACATGCCAATAAATGGAGGATAGTTTCTGACAACAGCCAGTGAAGATCTAAATCCCTCTGTCCAACAACCCACCCAAAACTGAATCTTGCCAACAACCACATGCCTTATCTTGAATGTGTTGCCTCCCTCAGGGCACTCATAAAAAGTGAGGAAATTAATATTGTTTTAAGCCATTAAGGTTTGGGGTAAATTTTTATTGTAATAATATATTTTAAAAGAAGAATCCTCCGGTGATAACTTATATTTTTTTCTGTAAGATTATTACAATTCTGAAGTCAGCAAACTAAATAATTCACTTAATCTAGAGGTTATATGTTTAAACAAAATTAATTTTAAAAAACATTGTTTTTTTCAGGATCACTAAATTATGAGGTTTTTTTCCCCCTAATATCTTGTAAAAAGGTAGAACAATGGAAAACACAACTCTGGGACTTAGAAAGGGACTTAGAACAGTGGTTATAAATAAATAAAAATAACACCCGGTAAGGAGATGAGGCAGGAGCTGACAAAAGAAAGAGAGTAAAATGTGATGCGAGTGGTTGGCCTATGAGCAATGCTGTCACTCAAGCCACTGCTGAGCACTTTCAGTATACCACCCATTGTGCGAAGCACTGTGGAAGCAAAAATGAATAAAATGTTCTCTTTGCTCTCAGGAACATCGTGGTATAATGAGGAGACAGACACCCACAAACACGCATGCGCATGTCCCACTCTAAAACAATGTGGTGAGTGGAATGGAAGATGTGTGTGTGGTGTGTAGCCAGAAAAGCATTGACTTCTCAATGGATGTGTCAGGTGAGCGCTATGGGAAGCAGATAGCGAGACAGGAGAGTATGAGCTTTACTGGAGCTAGTGCCTGTGGAAGTTAATAGGAAGAAGAAGCAGGAATGATGTGGAGGGACTCAAACCAAAATGTGGAGTTAACAATATCTCATCCAACAAGAAACTCCTAAGACTGGCCATTTTTAGGCCCTTGTAATTCTGCCACGTTCAAGCATTGGCTGGGACTACTCGGGTCCTAGAGCATGGCTTCAGCTCAAAAGCCCAGATGGGTCTTGAAGGCTGTCAACTAACTGCACAGCTTGTGGCTGAGTGTATAGTTATTGCTTTAAAGAAGATCTGATTTCTCACAAGAGAAAATCAAGGAAGGGTCTCTAAAACATGATACACTTGAACTGAGTTGAAAGGGTGAAAGACTAGGAATGAATGCAGCAAAGAAGCAGAGGAACTGCATGTTCAAAGGCACAGAGTGTTGAGGTGGCACTCTGTGTGGCTCAAAAAGGCTGGGAGAAGGAGTTCTTGCAGAGAAACAACCAGATTTGAGTAAAGAAAGGTGGGCAGGTGCTGGATAATGAAAATCTGTATATCTTATATAATTCAAATTTTATCTTAAAAGTTATAATACTACTAAAGAATAAAAAGATTTCATCAGAAAATTAAAAATAATCAGACTGACATTTTCACAAGGTTTTTATTTTGAACCAATATGAAAAAATAGAGCACTGTAGGTTGCTGAACTCATGGTTTGTTTCATGAAAATATTTCTGATAAATAGTAAGTGTATGACCCTCATTCAAACTGGGGCTGATAATTGAATATATTGACTACTACAGATAGGTGATAGTGTCTTGTAAGTCCACTTTACATTTTCAGGATGATAGAATATTTCAAAATTAAATTGCTTTCAGTCCAGTTCCTTTGGTTTTCCTAAAAACCTAGAATCTAATAGAAAGAAACAAAAAAAACTTGAACTTTGGGCACCATTGGACTTATAAACCTACACAGACATGTGATTAACTGTGAGGTACCAGGGAGTGAGCAAAAAATGCAAGGCTTCAAAAATGGGCAACAAGACCCTTGGAGAAAAGTTACCATCAATAATTAGGTAGGTGGCAAGGGGGCTAACATATTTAGAAAGAGCCTAGATAGGTGAAAAGGCAAGAAAGCTGTATGAGAAGTTACCTGACTCTCTGAAACTTTCTCTGTGCCCTGGAGCTTGAGCGGTAGGACATAGAAGAAAACTATGATAAAAATAAATACAGGCTGATCATCCCTAATTCAAACATCTGAAATTCAAAATACTCCAAAATTCAAAACATGTTGAGCAACTATATGATGCCACAGGTGGAAAATTCCACACTTGACCTTGTGTGATGAGTTGTAGTCAAAATGCAAGCTTTCTGCACAGTTTTTTAAGCAGCTGCAAAGTAAAAAATTCTCCCAGTTCCCTTCAGCTGCTATCTATCTTTTCTGTACATGCACAGATTCCCCAAACAAGCATTCCCACACATTGCCCTGAATACATTGCTCTTTTACTGTATTAATGCCATATCATATTTGTTACCATTAAGTACTTATGAGTGTATGAGTGTAAGAAAACAGTTGCTTATCAAAAGTCTGTAAACTCAGAGTCAGGAATGATGGTGATGGCAAAAACCACAGATTCTCCACCTGGATGCCTGAGATAGTGACACCTTCCTTTGCATTCTGATGGTTCAATGTACACAAGCTTTGTTTCATACACGATATTATTTAAAATATTATACAAAATTACCTTTGGACTATGTGTATAAGATGTATATGAGAAATAGATAAGTTTTCTCTTTAGACTTGGGTTCCATCCCCCACTATCTTATTATGCATATGCAAACAGTTCAAAACCAAACAAATCCAAAATCCAAAATCCTTCTGGTTCCAAGCATTTTGGACACTCAACCTGTAATGGTTTCACCAAAGTTGCAGAGACACTGTGAATATACTCCATTTGTGGTAGGTAACTTTGACATGACACCTAATAATAAGTGCCTACTGATATTCATACCATTGAGTAATATCCTCAAGTTGAGCATGGTCTGGACTTAGTTACTTGCTTTTAATGTGTAGAATATGGCAAAAGTAGGGAAGAGAGGTATTCCCTACTTTAGTTTTATTTGGACCTAGGATTTCAAAGCCTTGTCTACTTTAAGATTGGAAGTCATTGTGGAAAATGCTAAGTATTAAACTTTTGCAAACCGTATTTTGAGAATTTGGTGTAGCTGTTTTTCATTTTTGCTGGTTGAGTGCATTTGGTTCTGAACACACTGCAAAAGATGAGAACTTTTTTCCTCTCTGAGAGCCAATTTTATTATAATGTGAGAGGTAGCACTGAGGAAGGTGATCAGATCATGTCCTTGACCAACACATTCTATGGATGCCCCTTGCT
>CAUYQG010272138.1:0-12984 GCA_963574415.1 Tarsius wallacei | reverse complement strand
AAGCCACTGTGGCCAAATATCTTTTTAAAAATTGGATGACTGCATCTGTACTGAACATGTACAGACATTTTTTTTTCTTGAATAGGACTCTTACTTTGTCACCCAGGCTGGAGTGCAGTGACACGCTCATGACCACTGCAGCCTCAACCTGCTGGGCTCCGGCGATCCTTCCGCCTCCGCCTTCCAAGTAGCTGGGACTACAGGCATGCGCTACCACGCCCGGCTAATTTTTTTTATTTTTATTTTTATTGTAGAGATGAGGTCTCGCCAAGTTGCCCAGGCGGGTCTCGAACCCGCCGGCTCAGGCAATCCACTCACCTCGGCCTCCCAAAGCGCGGGATTACAGGCTGAGCCACCGAGCCCGGCCTTCTGGAGAATTTCAAAGCAAATCCCGAACATCATACTAGTTCACCCACTAATACTTCAAGACGGTATCTTTAATAAAAAGGGACCTTTTTTTTACTACCTTCTACTGAAATAACTGTGTGCAGGCAATCATGCACGGAGGAAGAAAAGGACAAGGAGCAAGGAAAATAAGTCACACAAACCCCTTCTGATCTGTGTAATGCAGATTTGGTTACAGACGTGTTCAGAGGAGAAGCTGGACAACGCACGGGACTTCCGCTGAGCTGGCCAAGGCTCTTGGAGTCGGGCACTTTCAATAAATATTTGTTGGATAAAGGAAGGAGTGTTCAGTAGTGTCAAATGCTGCAGACGTCTAAATCCACCCTTAGGACGGTATCTAAGACGGATTCTAAATTACGAGCTCTCAAACGAGGGTCTCTGGAAAAAAGACGTCGCCTGGGAGGGCCCTATGGGCTAATACCTTGGAGACTAAGTTGGGTCCCCTATCCCTGCTGAATGTGGAGAGATGAACCTAATATGCCAGTTCCTAAAGGGACCGATTAATCCAGATTGTCCCCAACAGCACAGCCCTCCTTAAGCCCTAGTTCTAAGGTTCTGAGATCTTGAACAGGAATCACGGACCCCGCGGCGGGACTCTGATGCACCGGAGTCGCCGGCTCTGCGGTTAGGCTCCTGCCACCTGGAGGCTGACTCCAGAGGCGGATCTTCACCGCCCGGGACGGAAGTTCCCGAGCCTTCAAACCCTGGGGGAAGCAACTCGGCAGCGGACCAAGATGGCGGCGCCCAGCGAGGGGCAGGCGTTTGCCGCCGGAGTTGAGAAGAATTGGGGTGCGGCCGTTCGTTCCCCAGAAGGGACCCCCCAGAAAATCCGGCAGCTGATAGATGAGGGGATTGCCCCGGAAGAGGGAGGCGTGGACGCGTGAGTTCACGAGTCAATTCTGGCGCTGGGAGATGGAGAGGGCTCGAGAACACGGCCTGGAACGGGGTGGCGGGCGGGGGGGGGTGGCCTCTCGGGGTCTGGAAGACACGGGGGCCACTGAGCGTGGCCGGCTTCGATCCTCCCCTCGGGGTGCTCTGGATTCCGCACCACGGGCGGGATTTGGCCGCAGCACATTATTTTGGGAGGATAAAAAGAAGACCGTTACTTGTGTGAGCGCGCCTGACTCCTCTTAATGGGGGTTCTTAACCTTTTTGGCGCCGTAGACCCCTTCAACAGTCCGGTGAAGCTTAATGTCTTTAAATATTAAATGCTTAACGTGGCCGGTCGCGTTGGCTCACGCCTGTTAACCCTAATACTCTGGGAGGCCGAGGCGGGAGGATCGCTTGAGCCTGGGAGTTCGAGACCTTGTTTCTACAAAAAAAGAAAAAGATTAGTCGGGCGTGGTGGCGCGCGCCTGTAGTCCAAGCTGCTCTGGAGGCGGAGGCGGAAGGATCGCCTGAGCCCGGGAGTTGGAGGCTGCGGTGAGTCGTGATCATGCCACTGCCCTCCAGCCTTGGCGACAGAGTGAGACTTCCAACTCAACCAATCAGTGAATGCATGCTTAAAGTAAATTACATAGAATTTTAAAGGAAGCCAATGACGTTGGGATGTGGTTATCAAGATAGTGACACTAAGAAAAAGTTATGCAGTGACATGATTTTTTATAAAAGAGTGCATAATATCTACCAGGCTATCTAGTGTCTACCATAATTATGAATTAGTGATGAGCATAAATGGTATTTCAAAACATGTGCCACAACCAAAACGTGAGAAAAATCCTTACTTTGGTGACAAATTCTCGGGTACTGCTAATACCACTGTGATTTTTTTACCTTCATTTGTACCTGGATTAGTGAAGTAAGTGTCATTTTTTCCCATTCAAGCTTATGAATCCTCTAAACTTTTTGTAAGAACCACACATCCATGAGGTGTTCTGTGAATCTCTGGGATTCTTAGAATAAATTTACTACTTTTGAGTTATAATTGTGGGTGTAACTTATTTTTATTAAAATAACTCTTGTCTTTAAGCAATTCCAATCCCCACCCCAGGGGCTGTTGAAATGCCTTTCACTGAAAAATAATTACTTTGCTGATTTTTTCCTCTGGATTTTTTTCATGAAGTTTCCTAAAGATCTTTACTTTGATTTGAATTTTCTAACTGGTTCTTTTTTAGGAGGGGATATCGAGGGTGGACCCAGGTACAAATACCAAACTTATTTTTTCTTCTGTTAATAGTTTAATTTCTGAGGAGGTTCAAATTGTATCATGCATACCTGAAGCCTTGAATCTTATTTTGTGGTTACTAAAGTTAGGCAAAATGCTTTTGGAGAACAATGAGTGAGCTAGGAGAATAATTTGCCAGTATTAGTGAAGGACTGTAGGGTAGAAGTTGATTGAAACTTGGGTATGATTAAACTGTAGAGTTCAAATACCAGACTGAAGATTTTGGGTTTTATTTAGTAAATATTGTGAAACCATTGAAAATATTATGCAGAGGAATGAAATAACTAAATGATGATGATTATTATTATTTGAGTTGGAGTCTCACTCTGTCACCCAGGCTGGAGTGCAGTGGCGTGATCACGACTACCACAGCCTCAACCTGCTGAGCTCAGGCGATCCTTCCGCCTCAGCCTTCCAAGTAGCTGGAACTACAGGTGTACGCCACCATGCCTGGCTAATTTCTTGAGTTATTGTAGATAAGATGTCTCGTCAAGTTGCCCAGGCTGGTCATGAACCCGTGGGCTCAGGTAATCCTCTTGCCTCTGCCTCCCAAAGTGCGGGGATTACAGGTGTGAGCCACTGCGCCTGGTCCTAAAATGATTTTTGGGAAGCTTGAAATCCAGTGTTGGTGAACGGAAGCTAGATACAAAACATTTAAGCTGAGTGGTACCATAGAAGGATTACCAACAATCTTGTCACTTCTGTTAGGAAGGACACATCTGCCACATCCCAGCCAGTTAATGGATCACCCCAAGCAGAACAGCCTCCATTGGAATCTACAAGCAAAGAAGCCTTCTTTAGCAGAGTGGAAACATTTTCCATATCCTTTTTTAGTTCCTATGAGTTGTGCTTTCTCCTTACTCCTGGAATTATTATTCCACTCAGCTACTACACCATTTATTCTGATGTTTTAAATGTAAGAATCAACCTTGGTAAGAAATTTTATAAGAAAATCAGCATATAATGTTATTCCTCAAAGGGACATTTGAGATTTTCTAACCTTTTCTTTTTACAGGAGGAAAAACTACAAGCCTGAGTGAAGAAATAGCAACTAATATTTGTGTATAAGATGTTTTCACATATAGTGTCATGCTTGATCTTCACCTTAAACCTATGAAAATAGGTATTATTATTATTATTACATTCATTTTACAGAAAAGGAAACAGTTTGGGGTAGGCTGTGTGACTTGCCCAAGATAAACCTGTTACCAAATGGCAGACCCGGGATTATAGCCTAATGTTTTTGAGACTATACTACTATACTATCTCTTTCTAGATTTTTCTTTGTGTATTATCTATTGTTGCTTAACACATTGCCCTAAAACTTAGTGGCTTAAAACAGCAATCATTTTTATCTCATAATTTCTGTGGATCAGGAATCAGGCACAGCTTAGCCGAGTCCTCTGGCTCAGGGTCTCTCAGGCTGCTGTCAAGGTTGGCTAGGGTGGGTGCTGTCATGCAAGGCTCGCGAAGAAAAGGGTCCACTCCACGCTCAGTCATGTGTTTGTTGGCAGGATTTGTTCCATGTGCTATGGGACTGAAGACTTAAGTGCCATGCTGGCCATTGGCCAGAGCCTTCCCTTGATCCCTTGCTGCGTGTCTGTAGGGACAGTTTACATCTTGGCAGCTGGCGGAGTGAGAAGAGAGAAGTCAGACTCATTTTGCAACCTAATTTCAGAAGTGACATCCCATCACTTTTGTCATATTTTAATTAGAAGCAGGTCACTAGGCCAGCCCACAGTCAGGATAGGGGCATTATACCAAGGCAGGAATACCGTTAAGCAGGAGCTACCTGGAAAGCTTGTGCAGTAATTTGCTTTTTGGAGTCTTTGGTAGCTCCTGCTGTTTTTTTGTTTTGTTTTGTTTTTAATTTCCATTTCTTTTTTGTTGATTTTGTTTTTTGTTTTTTTTGGAGTCTCACTCTACCACCCAGGCTGGAGGGCAGTGGCATGCTCCCGGCCACTGCAGCCTCAACCTGCTGGGCTCAGGCGATCCTTCCACCTCAGCCTTCCAAGTAGCTGGAACTACAGGCTTGCTCCGCCATGCCCAGCTAGCTTTTTGATTTATTGTAGAGATGAGGTCTCGCCAAATTGCCCAGGCTGGTCTTGAACCCACGAGCTCAAGCAATCCACTCACCTCAAACTCCCAAAATGCTGGGATTATAGGCGTGAGCCACCTCGTCCGGCCCATTTCTTTTTTATAACATAAACCATTAACAAGGTCCTGACTTAGGAATTAAAAATTAAATGCAATCTCAGAATCAAGCTAAAGCATAAACATTTTTTTAAAATCAAGAAACGAATCCTGGAATATTACTCAAATAAAGCAGGCACATGCCAGTAATCACATTGCATATTTCAGAGAAGAGACATTAAATATTCATGTCATAAACATGCCTCGTATGCTATAGGGGTACAAGAATATATCCATTTTTCAAAGAGATTACACCTCTGAGAGCAATCTTCATGTTTGTTTCATGGATGAACTAAAACATCTTCCTGTCTTAAGCAGTTGGTGCCTTACTATAAGGAAGGTTGTAGCAAAACAGATTCAAAGTACAAAGCCGTCATAATTAGGAACTGCCACTTGTTTTCCACTGGAAATGGCAGATTTTTTCCTGGGCTCTTGTAGCAGCTCCTACATATAGACCGCAGAGTTTGCAAACTGGCCAACACTTTGTCCAACGTGGCATAGTAGGTAACTCTGTAAAGGAGCAGAGACTGAAGGCAAAGAAATTGTAGGACCATCGTAAGTCCTCCTTTTTCCAAGACCTTGTTCCCCATGTGCAAGGACTGAAAGGCCCAGCTGGTATTTTTTTAAAGTGATTTTTAAAATGTTATTTTAAAACAATTACCAGATTTACAGAAAGATTGCAGAGGTTACAAAAAACTTTTTTCCTGAGCTATTTGGAAGTGCTGCCAACGTGATGCTACATTATTTCCATATATTTCCTACAAACAAGGACTTTGTCCTACATAGTCAGAATACAGCCATCAAAGTCAGGAAATTGACATGTTGCCCAGCTGGTCTTGAACTCCTGGCCTCCAGTGATGTACCCACCTCGGCCTCCCAAAGTACTGGGATTACAGGCGTGAGCCACTCTACCCGGCGGAAATGTTTTTCAAATTCCATATCCGTTATAAAAATCTAGAACTTTCCTTGTCCTCCATGTTTTATCCTTTTTTTTTCCTGTGTGCTATAAAATAAGAGCTCTTTAGGTAAGATATAAAAAGCTGTGTGTTGGATGTTAAGGAGCAATACATGTTTAGGACACCTTCCCAAGAACATACTTAAGATACTCTTAGCTGTTTAAAACACATAGGCTCACACACACTCGTTAGTACAAACAATCAGTTTTTGGATAATGAAGAATATTGTTAATCTTAGTGCCTTTGTTCTGCAGAAGGTAATGATGGGTGTAGTACAGCAGGAGAGCATAGGCAGGTGACAGGAGATGCTTCTTCCTGACTTTGACCATCTCTTACTACGTAGGCACGTCCCAGTGCCTTTATGGTATCTGTACGTTCCTAGTATTTCAGATCACATAAAAATGGGTGGTCCTGTCTGTTTCCTACCCCACAACCAGTAATAAACATTTAAAAATGTAAAGTATATATGCTTCTTCAAGAAAAAGTGAGTAATTTTCTTCCTTCTGCTTATTATTCCATTGGCCTTCATCTTTCTGTGAGGTATATACTGTAAAAATAGTGTTTAGTACCTTTCTTCTTGCTTGTCTCCTTAGTGTGTTTATTCTTGTATACGTTAAAGGGAGTAAAAGTGTGAATTTCTGGCATTCATTTTAATATACTTGCAGTGTTGCTTCTCTTAATGTGAACACTCTTTGAAATGGGCGGGTAAGCCCCCCGAGCTGTCGCCACTCGTCTGTGCAAAATACGGCTGGGTCACAGTTGAATGCGATATGCTCAAGTGCTCCAGCTGCCAGGCTTTCCTCTGTGCCAGTCTACAGCCAGCCTTTGACTTTGACAGATGTAAGTAAAGGTACAAGGTGCATGTCTCTCCACATTCCAAGATACACTCTCCTGGTTCTGAAAAAAAGCCAGTCACTTCTATTTGATTCTCTGTTTGATCAGAGAATGTGTACCATTCTCTCCTCCCCCTTCTTCCTCCTCCCTGCCCCCCCCCCCCCCATGTAGCAAGGTGAATTTGTGATTGTCTTCATCCTAATTATTGGCTTCAAGCATTACTTCTTTTTTATGTATTTTTAAATTATTCATTTATTTATTTATTTGAGAGTCTCACTCTGTTGCCCAGACTAGAGTGCAGTGACATGAGCATGGCTTCTACAGCCTCCACCTGCTGGGCTCAGATGATCCTTCTGCCTCAGCCTTCCAAGTAGCTGAGACTACAGGCATGAGGCACCACGTCCAGCTATTTTTTTAATTTATTATAGAGACAAGGTCTCACTATGTTGCCCAGGCTGGTCTCGAACCCTGGGCTCAGGCAGTCCTCTCCCCTCCGCCTCCCAAAGTGCCGGGATGACAGGCATGAAGCACTGCACCTGGCTCACATTACTTTTTAAAACTAAGCTAGCTATTGTAGAGAGGACTTGACTTTATGTATGCTAGGTAACTGACAGCAGCATTTTACTTTATTGCTCCAAAATTTATCCTTCTAGACAAAGAGTGACAGAGGACTTTTATGAAGGCTTACACTGTGGGATGTCTTGTCTTATTGGATACATGATATCTTCTTTCTTGATCTTAGGATCTCGATTTAGAACTTGTCTTGTGGAAAATATTTAAGTTGTTGTTGTAGCTAATATTTTCATATGTATATATACTTTGAGATGGGGTCTTGCTATGTTGCCCAGGCTGGATTTGACCTCCTGGGTTCAAGAGATCCTCCTGCCTCAGCCTCCTGAGTAGCTGGGACTACAGGCATGTACCACCACACCCTGCATATATTTTTTAATCTTAGTTATTTTTATTTTTAGTTGAATCTCTGCTCTTAAAGGTTCTTGGCCAATCATTGGATTTTGACTCTATGTGGTGGTTCTTTAAATTTATTTTTTATAGTACCCTGAGTCACTGTTCTAGTATATAGTGTTTCTGAAGGCATTGCGGTCCATGTGCATTTCAGATAAGGAACGATGTGCTGAGCTGAAGAAAGCCTTGAGTACTGCCCATGAGAAGTTCTGTTTCTGGCCAGACAGCCCCTCTCCAGGTATGTGTTTCTGAGCATTCCCGTTTACCATTTCTCCTTGGTCATTGCATTTTTTTTTTGAGTTGGAGTCTCACTCTGTCGCCCAGACTGGAGTGCAGTGGCCGCTCCTGGCCACCGCAGCCTCGACCTGCTGGGGTCCGGCCATCCTTCCGCCTCAGCCTTCCAAGTAGCTGGAATTACAGG
This sequence comes from Tarsius wallacei, assembly GCA_963574415.1. Lineage (NCBI taxonomy): Eukaryota > Metazoa > Chordata > Mammalia > Primates > Tarsiidae > Tarsius > Tarsius wallacei. The sequence continues at coordinate 5,048 of CAUYQG010272138.1, read as the reverse complement.
CGTGCACTTTTATGCCCGGCTAATTTTTTGATTTATTGTAGAGATGAGGTCTCGCTTGCCCAGGCGGGTCTCGAAGCCGCGGGCTCAGGCAAACCACTCACCTCAGCCTCCCAAGGCGCGGGATTACAGGCTGAGCCACCGAGCCCGGCTTGTCATTGCATTTTGAATGCTGTCTATTGCTTGGGGAAAACCTCGTCTTTGAAGTCACTTTCTCTTTTTGTCTATTTGTGCTTTTCAAAAAGAACTTCCTTCACTTCAGTTATTGATCAGTTTTATTGGGTGTACCCAACATGCCAAAGGCTTAGCCACGTAGACCCCCACAGGTCTCCTGGGAGGTAGACATTATCAACCCAGTTTTTAGGTGAACAAACTGAGAGTCAACAGTCTTAAAACCAACTCGCGAGAAGCCATGACTGGTTTTATCTGATTCCAAACCCTCTGCTTTTCCTGCAATACCACACAGCCCTGTGTTTCACTTAGGCTTCCTCAAGGGGAAGGCTGGTGGCACTAATAGTGCCAATAAAACAGGGGCGGGTTGCTACAGGAGAGTCACAGGACCCAACTAGAGTGATGACACATCTGCAGATGATTACAGTAAAACAGTGCATGGTCACAGCAGCACTGGGCAAGGGTGTCATCACAGTCAGAGGCTGCCTCCGCCAGAGGCCTGGAATCCAGTCCATGCTCCTGTTCCCTCACTACATAGGGGCCGTGACCAGACACACTTTCCTGCCAGGAGTCAGGAACCACTGATGTGAGCACAGAACGCGTGGGAATAAGAGAGCCCGTAATGTAATCTCAACTGGTATTTTTAAAATATTGTCTTGAGCCAGGCTCGGTGGCTCAGCCTGTAATCCCGCGCCTTGGGAGGCTGAGGTGAGTGGATTGCCTGAGCCTGCAGGTTCAAGACCCGCCTGGGCAGGCGAAACCTCATCTCTACAATAAATCAAAAAAATTAGCCGGGCGTGGTAGCGTGCGCCTGTAGTTCTGGCTACTCGGAAGGCTGAGGCGGAAGGATCGCTGGAGCCCAGCAGGTCGAGGCTGCGGTGGCCGGGAGCAGCCACTGCACTCCAGTCTGGGCGACGGAGTGAGACGCCAACTCAAAAAAAAAAAATATTGTCTTGATCACATCTTATTCCAGCAGCCGAGCCCTCAAGTGGGGACTCTCACCAAGGCCAAGTACAAAGTTCTTTGGACTCATACAAGCAACACTATTCATCCATGTATTTCGGGCCTTGGCCAGGGATCAGTGCCTTGTAGGTGTATTTATTATTTCTATAGGACAGCTCAGGCTAATTCCAGGATCACTGATGGCTAGGAATATTCCATAAATGACCACTAAGAGGAAAAAAAAAGATTGAACTAACCAGAGATTGCTGCCTACATCTAAGAAATGAAGAGCCGTGGTAGAAAAGAGATTATTAAGAAACAGAATGTCAGAGTGAAGACGACTGTATAATAAGGATTTCCTGCTGCTGGCCTTGCTATCTCACTGTATAACAAAACAGTCCTGTGAGGTTTGGAATCCATCCTGGGCCAGTGTACACAATCTGCATTTTTAGTCTGCCTAGGGCTGTGTTGGTGGTTCCCAACTTTTGTTACTGTGTACTCTGCCTTCTTGGTCCCATTTGTCACTTCACCTGCCACCTGGGGAACTCTAATTCCTATCTAGATCTCACTTTCGATCTTGACTCTGATTTTTATCTACCTTGTAAACATTTCACATAATATTGCAGGTACTGGGAACTCAACATATGCAAAATGGAACTCTTTATTTTATGCCTGAAAGTTTCTCCGTCTTGGTAAATGGCACTGACCTTCCCATCCACTGTTCCAGCCAGAAACCTGGAAGTCACTTTATTTTTATTTTTATTTTTTTTAAGTTGGAGTCTCACTCTGTCACCCAGGCTGGAGTGCAGTGGCACGCTCACAGCCACCGCAGCCTTGACCTGCTGGGCTTCAGCGATCCTTCCGCTTCAGCCTTCCAAGTAGCCAGAACTACAGGCGCGTGCCACCACGCCCAGCTAATTTTTGACTTATTGTAGACACGAGATTTCGCCAAGTTGCCCAGGTGGGTCTTGAACCTGTGGGCTCAGGCAATCCACTCACCTCAGCCTCCCAAAGTGCTGGGATTACAGGCTGAGCCACTGAGCCTGGCCTGGAAATCACTTTAGATGCCCTTCTTGACTGTCACCCACCTTGTCATAGACATTCTTACTCCTAAATAGATCTCAGATGTGACCTTTCAATTATACTATCCCTTGGTTTGGTTCTGTACCATTCAAAGGACTTACATGTGGAAAAAAGGACACCCATTAAATTTAAACACCCATATTACATATTGCTTACATTTGTTAAGTATACTTAATAAATATAATTTTGAAGGTAATTTTTCTTACATTTACCAATAGTTACAAACTGATTTAATTTTTTTTTTGAGTTGCATGCTCACGGCCACTACAGCCTCAACCTGCTGGGCTCAGGTGATCCTTCTGCCTCAGCCCTCCAATTAGCTGGAACCACAGATGTGTGCCATTACGTCCAGCTAATTTTTTTTTTTTAATTGTAGAGATGAGATCTTGCCAATTTGCTCAGGCTGGTGGTCTCAAACTGAATTAAATTTCATGAAACGTTTTAAATTATAATTATAAATTTGCTAGGACTGATTATTTTGAACATATCAAACACTTTTTTTTTGAGTTGGAGTCTCACTGTCGTCCAGGTTGGAGTGCATTGGCACGCTCAGGGCATCATGGCCATCCTTCCCACCACAGCCTTCCAAGTATTTGGAACTACAGGCATGCACCACTATTCCTGGCTAATTTTTTTGATTTATTGTAGAAACAGGATCTCGCCAAGTTGCCCAGGCTGGTCTCAAACCCCTGGGCTCAGGCAATCCTCTTGCCTCTGTCTCCCAAAATTCTGGGATTATAGGCGTGAACCACCATACCCAGCCATATCAAACACTTTAAACAAAAGACAAAATACACAAATAAATTAGTTATGAAACATATTTAAACTTATGTTAAAACATTGTCATGATGAGCTTAGTTTCTCCTCTGTTTACTCTTTTACCGTCTCAGGCTTTTGCCTTACTCGAACTTTCTTGGTATTGTAGTCGTGGACCAAGCCCGAAGTTAGAAGATGACCAGAAGGTTCTCGGAACCTGGTTTCTTGTCTCAAGTTTTGCTAAACCTGAGAGAACCTGTTACCAGCTTATTAAAACTAAGTTGAATTTTTTCTTTCTTTTTTTTCTGAGTCAGTGTCTCCCTCTGTTGCCCAGACTGGAGTGCAGTGGCACGCTCACGGCCACCCCAGTGTTGACTCATTGGGCTCAGGTGATCCTTCCACCTCAGCCTTCCAAGTAGCTGGAACTACAAGCACATGCTACAATGTATGGCTAATTAATCTTCATTTTATTTCATTTAATAAAATATTTAATATTTTCTCCTGCTAGCAAAAGGAAAATTATTTACCAGGTGACAGACTAATTAGTTCTTATGCTTTTCTTTTTTTTGAGTTGGAGTCTCACTCTGTCGCCCAGGTTGGAGGGCAGTGGCACACTCATGGCTACCGCAGCCTTGACCTGCTGAGCTCAGGTGATCCTTCCACCTCAGCCTTCTGAGTAGCTGACACTACAGGCGCAACCACCACACCCAGCTACTTTTTTTTTTCTCTTTTGATTTTTTAAAAGTCCACACCTTTCCCATTAACTTCAGTTTATTGTAACCTGACTTTTCTAGTAAAACCATGCATCTTTTAAGACTGATGCCATTTTTTATCTTTTTAGATTGGAAAATATAGTTTATTTAGTAAGTAAATTAGAGAGAAAGAGAGAGGGAGATTTATCTTCCCAAGGTAGCAGAAGGGCCAAAGCCAGGAAACATGGCGACTGCAGCTCAAGGAACCACATGGACACACCAGAGTTTAACAAAGCAGTGGCAGCCCCTTTGTTTTATTTTTATCTTTTTAAATAATTTCTAAAATTTTAACATATTTTAAGTATAGAAATTGGTATAGAAGGTAATTTTTTAAAAAATCTCTGTATCTACCACCCAGCTCTACCAAATCCCAGCATTTGCCATCCTTGTTTCAAAGCACCCACCCTGCATGATTTCCATTAATCAGGAGGAGTTGGAGACACAGCTGTGATCTCACTCCCCACCTCCCTGTCTTGACTAACTATTGCTATACTGCATTTGCTATTTACATGATTCTACTTCTATCACTTACATTTATCTGTCAGCCATACATACAGCATTATTTACTTGTTCTAATTTTCTTTTTTTCTTGAGTCAGAGTCTCACTCTGTCACCCAGGCTGGAGTGCAGTGGCACAATCATGGCCACTGCAGCCTTGATCTGCTGGGCTCAGGTGATCCTTCCACCTTCACCTTCCAAGCAGCTTGAACTCCAGGCATGCGCCACCACACCCAGCTGATGTTTTTATTTATTGTAGAGATGAGGTCTCACCAAGTTGTCTAGCCTAGTCTTGAACCCCTGGGCTCAAGTAATCCTCCCACCGTTTGCATTTGGACTGTGTACCAAATATCCAGTAGATGAATTGGGTGACACCAAAGTTAATTATCTTGTGTAATTGGTTTCCACACAGACTGAGTTCAGACAGCATCTTTCTTCTTCACCTTAAGCATAGCTGGTGTACTTCCTCATTTTATGCTTTATGTGCTCTAACCCCGGTTAGGCTTTACCATGCAACGTGAGCCCATTTGCATCTCTTATGTAGACCTTAAGAACTCACCGTTGTTTTTTATTCTCACACATGATACACTGTCTAAAACTTGGTAGTTACTATAAATGTTGGTTTTCAAGTCCTGCCACCTACTCAAGCCTTTGCCTCCAGCAGCTCCATCTTGTTTTTCTTTCTTTTTCTTAAGGTAACAATTTCAATCATATATAAAAGGACAGAGAGTAGTATATATAATGAGATCCTGTCCCCGTCACCAGCTTCAACCATATCAGCTCATGGCAAATCTTGTTTCTTTTAGATTCCTAATATCTCCCTGCCCCTCTGCATTGTGGGTTTTTTTT
>CAUYQG010272133.1:0-31259 GCA_963574415.1 Tarsius wallacei | reverse complement strand
CCTTCCAAGTAGCTGGAACTACAGGCGTGCGCTACCACGCCCGGCTAATTTTTTTTTTTTTTATTGTAGAGATGAGGTCTCACCAAGTTGCCCAGGCAGGTCTCGAACCCACGGGCTCAGGCAATCCATTCACCTCAGCCTCCCAAGGCGCGGGATTACAGGTTGAGCCACCGAGCCCAGCTTTTATTTTTTTAAACAGGAAATAAATACAGATTTTATTTTACATGTACATGGAAGTTCTCACAAAAAAATGAGGACCCAAAGAAGTGGCAAAACTCAAATACTTGAATACAGTACTTATATAACCAGTTGCCTGTACAATATATCTACTTGGATGTCTGACAGACATTGAAGTATTTTAAACATAACCTGCATGAAATAAAACTCTTGACATTTCTGATTATCTTCCCAGGACTGCTCTTCTTATCATCTCATTTATTGTACCATATAGTGACTCTATCCTTACTGATATTCAGGTAAAGACTTGAAGCCACAATTGACACCATTTTTCTCACCCCAGACGTCCAATATACCAGCAAATCTTGGCTTTATGCTCAAAATTTAACCAAAATCTCACCACTTATTACTACCTAATCTTTAACATCTTCATACAAGTCTCTGTTGCCTATTTCTGGATCATTGAAAGAAACTCCTAGTCAGATTTCCTGCTGCTTCTCTGTTCTTCCATGGTGTTTCCTTGCCATTGTCAGAGTGTGATTCACACCATGTCATTCCTTTGTTTGAGACCAAGCAGTGTTTTCTGTTTAACTCAGAGCACAAGCAAAAGTCTTTGGCGTACCCTACAAGTTCATACAGGATCTAGTTTTAGTGTCCTTGGGACCTCTTCTCCTTCTTCTCTTCTCTTGCTCACTGTACTACAATCACATTGGCTTTTCAGTGAATTCTAGAACATGGCAACTATACTCACAAGCCAAGGATTTGGGACCTGCTGCTCCTTCCCAAAACACTCTTTCATGGATAGCTTCAGACACATGTTGTTCAGGCCTCTCCCCTTCCCTTCTATATTATCACACTTTCACATACTGTATTTTTATTTATTCTTTGTTAGTTTGTTCAGCATCGGCCTCTCCAAGAGACTATAGCCTACATGATGACAGTGGACACTCAATAAATAAATTTCAAAGAACTGAGAATTAGAAAGGATTGATTGGGGAAAGTCACAGAATTTGTAGACAAAGGTTCTCTCTCTTTGATTGCAGGGAACAAAAAAAATGTAGTCAAATAGAACCTAATGAACACATCATTGAGACTACTTTAACATTAGCATATTGTCTGAGTGAAAAGCACTCTTGGAGACTCAGTGGGGAGTAGTGATTTCCGACATGGAGTTGCTTTAAAAGGAGTAAAGAGCAATATTCACTAGTACAAAACATGATACATTGATGTGCTAAGATTTATTAGGTGTTCAAACTATTTCCTGCCCAAGTCCAGACCCTGCCTTACAGAGTTCCCTTTCTGAAGCCCCTTCCTACAGGAGCAGTGCACTGCCAGTCTGTTGATTCCTGACCTGACCCTGTGCCCTGCTCTGGTCAGTAAATAACAAATGCCATGTCCACGAGAACCCATTGCACGATGTTGCCATTGCCCATTGCCCATCTCCCATGAGAAGTATGTTTCAGACAGGGGCAACTTCATTAGGCTGATCCCAGAATGAAGACTTCAAGCAGAATTATTGTCAACCAGGGGTAGATGTGGCTGGAATGAGAAATAAGCCCAGGTTGTAGAAAGACACTGATGGTTAGTTATCACAGCGTAACAAGTGAATATCAACCAGTATCGTTGGCAAACATGACACTAGAAACATCTGAAATATGAGTGAAGGGAAAGAACTGTCACAGTCCCTCTTTTTTTCACCATACTCACCCGATAAGTCTCCAACCCTGTTTAAATTCAATTAATCATCTATTTCATGCCTGCATCTCTGCACCTGAACATGGTTAGGAAAAAAAACAACTGTCACTCTGACTCATCGTATCTTATATATGTGACCACTAATCTGAAAGTGACTCAGGCTAGTTCTGGCACCAGTGTATGAAGTGATGTTTGAACTGGAGCCTGAATGATGAGATGATGAGAAGAATCAAGTTATGCTAAGATCCAGGGAAGAGCATTCAGTCAGAAGTAACAGCAAGTATGGAAGCTTCAAGGTTGGAACAAGCTCAGTAAATTCAATGGAGAGAAAAGATCATGTGTCTGAGGTACAATGAACAAAGACTGAGTAGAGCAAGATGAGATTGGAGGGATGGTCAGACTCTAGAAGGATCTATGCACAATTTTGCAAACCAAGGTAAGGACATCAGGTTTTCTTCACATAGCATTGGGAAGCCATTGGAGGGTTTCAAACAAGAGAGTGATGAAGTTCTGGTTTCCTGTTTCTGCATATAAGCCACCCCTAAAGTTAGGGGCACAGTGACACCTGTTTTGCTCACAGATCTGCACTGTGGACATGGCTTGGAGTCAGCTTGACTCTGCTCCACTGGTGTAGCTGGGGAAGTTCACAGGTTGGAGTCAGAATTGTCTGAAGACTCATTCACTCATGTTTGGCTGGTGATGTTGGCTTTCAACTGGGACCTCATCAAGACTGCATGTGGCCCTTCCATGTGACTGCTTGACTTCCTCACAATATAGTGACTGTGTTACCAAAGCAAACATCCTAAGAGACAGAGAGAGGGTCCCATGGTACCTGGTAGTGCTTTTTCTAACTTAGTCTTGAAAGTCTGTTGTGTTCTTCTCATAGAGACTGTTTCAAACTTGTCCAGTGTCAGTGGGAGAAAACACAGGCTCTGTCGTTGATGGAGAAGTCTCAATATTACCTTGTAAAAGCATATGGAATGAGATATATTGGAGATGCCATCTTTGGAAAATGTCCAGACAGAATGTGATTTATATGTTTGAAAGAACACTCTAGCTGTTTTGAGGGGAATAAATTTTTGAGGGGTAAGTGTGGAAATGGAACCTGATCTTGTGGCTCAAGCTGTCCTTGGGGAGGGATGATAGTGACTTACACTGTAGTGGGAGGAGTAGATATAAACATCAGGGGATGAATTCAGAAATTGAGCGCCTAGTTTCAACACAGATTATTTTAAAGACCCAAATGGCTCCAAAGACAAAAGAGAATGAACATGAAGCAGTGTGCACAGAAACGTATCTCTCATCTTCAAAATTACAGTGAGGCTCTGACCCTCGAGAGAAACAACATGCTTATACCTTCTCCCACCTTTCAAATGTCTAGGACTCACTACTGGAGGTGACTTAAGGGTGGATTTGTTGATATTACTAGAATTATTTTAAATAGTCATTTTTGAAATGGATGTTTTGGCAGAACAGAACTGCTATGCTAAATAAAGAACTGTGATAGACCAGCAGATAACGCCTCACCTTACTAGTGAAAGAAAAATCTGGAAGGCTGCCTCTATTTCTCCAGAGTGCCTGCAGGCAGTCTGTTTTGGACAGCCATAGACTGGGGTCAATACAAGTGCACTTGATCTCCTTTTTGGTAGATGTGTCAACACTTAGTCTTCCCTAGCTATGGTGGGCTGTATTCTTTAATGTCATAGGACTTTCTGGGGAACCATGGTTCCCATTCCCATAGGCTTATGCATATTAGTAAGGTCAGATTCTCATCTTCTTCCCTGAGTCTTACATTCCAGACCTCTTATACCAAAGCTTCCCGATTTCTGTTGCAACTCAGAGCATACAGGAGAAAGTACCGGCTTAGAAATCAGTGCTAGGCTCCAATACCAGTTTGGCCACTTACGAGTTGTTTGACCTTGAGAAAGTTATTCAACCTTTCTAGGTCTCAATCTCCTTCACTGTAAAATGATGAGGAAGGATGATTACCCTTCCTCGTAGGGTTTATTGTAAAGATTAAGTGAAATACCAAGAGAGCAGCGTGCACAAAGTGACACATACTACGCGCTCAACAAATTGTAGTGATAACTATTATATATTAATGGATAAAGAGGTTGTAATATTTAGTTTCATTCCAAAATTCCAAGCAGCTAGTGCTGTGCAGACAGACCATTACAGAACAACTGACACTGCCTGCTGGCTGTGGCCATGTCACATCCTTTTATGGCTCAGTGACTTAACATTTAGAAGATGGTACTTTCACAGTGAGAGCAAGTTGAAAAATAAGTAAAACCCCAGAGAGCATTTAGGCACAAACCAACTTAGATGAATGTGGATTTCTCAGTTTGGTCTGCCAGCTGGATGGCTTTTACATTCTGTTTGAGCTAAGCTATGCTGTCCCAGAGGTTGTTCCAAATTCACCAGTGCTGTATGCATGTCAAAAACACAGGGAGAGATTTGCTTTGAAAAGCTGACATTTTTGTAGGTATCACCAAAGCCTGGAAGAAACGGGGTCTGAGAAACACTTTGAGTGCCTTGGGAGGGTCAATGAAAGGAGCTGTCACCAGGCCTATGCTTCCAGGTGACACTGGGAGTCCAGTGGGTCACCCAGGTCATCTACATAGCAGCAGGTATTCAGACACTTGAAATGTCCAGATGAATGATTTTTTTTTTGCTTCCTTTCCAGTGGTCTAATATCAGATAGCTTCATGTTCCCTGACTTAACGTATTCTAACCGGTTCATCAAAATCTAGTCTTTCATGGGAGCTTCCCCTCATGGAAGGCTTTCTTTTTAGTGCCAACTATAGTTACTCTTCATTGAGTGCTACAGAGGTGACAAGTACCATACTAGATTCTACACACATGATCTCATTTTCTCCTAACAGACATTTGTTCATTCACTCAGCAAATATTAACTGACTGCGTACAAGGTACTGAGGAGAGGATACCATTTTACAAATAAGCGATTTGAGTTTCAGAGAAGGTAAGTGACTTGTGCCAAATCACGTAAGGAGTGAGTAGGAGAGTCGAGAAATGAATAAACACAGTTCCCATGGTGTTCCCAAAAAACTGCACCTCTCTGGGGGTGCTAACATCATGCAAGGTATGGAAGTCAGACCTGGAAGCTGGAGTTCCAGGCATTTCGCTTGGCCAGTTCCTGGTTATGTGACCTTGGGCAAGTCTCTTACTCTCCTTGGGCTTATTTCCTTATCTCCATGAAAAGTTGCTGAACACTTTTTGACCTACCTTTTGATGTTTCTGCGAAAATTAAATGCTATAAAGTGACAATATGAAAGGATCTCACAAATATGCTGTTGGTTGAAGGAAGACAGACATAAGAGAGTGAAGACTTTATGATTTCATTTATAAGGACCTGAAAGCAGGCCAAATGGATAAGAAGTAAGGCTGTTGGTTTCCTTCTGGGGGAAGAGGAATGGAAAGGGGAGTAATGGGGCTTTTGGAGTTCTAGAAATATGTTTTCAAGAAAAGCAGTAAACTTTAAAAAAGTATATAGGTATATGAAATGACATTGAAAATAATATACTCAAATATCAGGAAGTGTTTTGAGTATGGTGTCAGCACCCCACTCCCTGCCACCTGCACACTCCTCAGGTATGGAGGCTACCCACAGTGCTCCTCCCGCCTTGGGTATTCTTGCCCTCTCTGGGTTGCACTGAAGCACTGGGCTCCAGTCCCAAAGAAAAGCGAGGGTGCAGCTGGTGCAGGAACTGAGCTTCCAAAGAATCTTAGATATCAGAGTTGGTGTCTCTCAGGTGGCATTCAACTTTCTGATAGGGTCACTGGCCTCTGCTCAAATGATGCCAGTGATGGGAATTCATCACTTGGTAAGACTGACAATGTTGGAGAGTTCTAGCGGTTACATCACCACCATGCCTGTGGCTACCACCCATTGGCCTGGACAGCACTAAAATAGCCTGTATCCTCTTCCTTGCTCTCATCAAATGTATAATTTTTTATTTAAACATTTTTGATTCTATTATTTTAATATATAAATCAAATAATGATAGTTGACTAATCTGGCAATTATCTTTCTAAGATGAAATACGGACAACAAACAATGTGATGATTTCTGCCTAATATATATTAATTTCTAATTATCAAATTTCTACAAACAGTCTCCTTTACCATTTTTGACAGGTAACATGCAATTTTATTTTTATCTTTTGATGGGCACAAAAAATTAAAGTTTATTTTTAAACCCAATGCTTTATAATATTTATATAAAGAGCCCATTCCCCTGCCAGTCTTCTACCTTCCAATCCCATCCACTAGAAGCAACCATTGCAAACAGCTTGATCTTGTTTGTGAATTGAATTTTTTCTTATGCTTTTACAGATACATCAAATATATAGACAAGAAAAATGAAATAAAGCACTGCATCAAGGGATGTGGAGAGAAGCAAATTGAAAATGAGATGGTATGAAGTGATGGGGGCTGAGGAAACTGAGGCAGCCAGCTGTGTCTAAAGGGAGTGGTGATGTCTCCACTCCATGAAATTGTTGCCCATGGGCATACAGGCTAGGCTACTAAATCTTCAGACTTTCCAAGAGAAACTGGAAGTCCAGACTGATACATGACAACTGGTTCTTAAATATTGGCAATTAAGTCCAGTTTCTTAAGGTGCCAGCCAAAATAAATGCCTCTTCACGCCTTGTCCAGTCAGCAGGCTGCTAGATTGGAATCTCTACTACAAATACCAGCTATTCACTTGCTTGTTTTCATGTGAACTATAATATAGTTATATTTCCAGACCAGCATGTATGTGTCCCCGAATTCTTTTTAACAGCCACATGATATTTCATCACATAGCTGTACCTTTAACCAATCCCTAGTTGATGGCTAACAACTCTGCAAATGTTTCAACACAGTGATTGTGTTTTTTTCTTGTCCCTATTTCTGGCCTAGCTTATGTTTCTCCAAATTCCATCTTTATGCTTCCCTCCTATTTCTCATACCAGTTTCCTGACCACACTTCTCCCAGACCACTTTCAAATGAAGTTTTGCTGCACATTTTTCCACTCACTCATCATTTAAATCTGTATAATTTTAGCAAAATTCATGTGAAGTTGGTTTGGGAGGAGTATGACCACATATACTGGAGAATTTCATTTCATAACCATTGATCCAGCCCCCTTTTAATCTCCCAAGAGTTCCCATTTGGAAAATAAATTTCATGACCACCTTATCCATAATCCTACCAGCCGTATTAATGTTTTATTATAAGCCACTCCAGTCATTTTTTATGGGTACTTTATGTCTTTGATCTCACTCTACATATAAAACTTTATACTCCAATTTTATATTTAACAGGAAAATCTAGGCATTTTATGATATTCAAAATATTTTACAGATATTTGAATGGCTACATTATTTTTTTTCTCATTTGCTTAATACTACCCTTATTTTTGGAAACTTCATTTCGTTCCAAATATTAATACTATAAATAGTATTGTATTGAACGTCTGTAGGCAGAAAACTCTTTGTTCATTTCAGCTAATTTCCTTGAATGGAACCCCAGAAACGGAATTTGCAAGGTAAGGGTTATGAACATATTCAACACACTTGAATTGTACGCCACTTTCCTCCCCTATAGGTTAGAGTCACTTAATATTCCTTCCAGCTGTGTTGAGTGTGTCTGTGTCACTGCACTCAATCTCTGATATTGAATATTCTCGTTTTCTACAGTTCTATTAATCTGATAGGTTAAAAATAGTATCTCATTGTTATTCTAATTTCCATTTTGTTGATAATGAATGAGGTTGAAAAATGTTCAGATGTTTATTAGCCATTGATATGTCTCTATTTTATTGTCTTTGTTCCTTTCTCCTTTATTTATTGCAAATCTAATGCTTTTATTACCTTTTGGCATGAGCTCTTTTTATATTAAGGATACTGCCCTTTGTCCTGTTTAAAGCAAATATTTCTTTGGTTTATTTGCCTGTGAAGCAATTTTGAGAGAAATTGCAATTTGTATGTGAAAAATCTACTCATCTTCTCTTTGCTATTTCTCCCACTTCTTTTAAGCTTTTAAAAAAAATCAATTCTCACTCCAGTTCTATATCTAGTTTTGATCACTATTTATTTTCATTTTCCATTAGTATTTGTATGATGTATTTCTTTTTAAATGAGCTTGATTCTTCTTGGTGTGAGGCTATACTATATAAGGCTGACATGTAATAGGAAGTTATCATTTATATTTTATTTTGTTCTTCTTGAAAATTCTATTGCTGCTATCGATTGTCCATTTTAATAAGGTACTTCTGCTCTGAGGCAATTATGCAAAGGCACAATTGGAAACATAAATAATGAAGAATAAGTGCTTTTTCTTTCACTTCATTATTCAGATAGAGAAATGCTAATTGTTACTTAGCATGAGATACACTGTGTTTTTAACTAAGTAAATTCTGTAAAAAAATACACATTAATTTTATCTGGAGCAGTGATAGAAATAAATTGAAGTGTTGAATTATTAAAAAATGCTGTTTTCTAGGTAACTATGCACAATATCTGGCATCTACAGATGCATTCTAGTCCAGAAGGTTTCTTTGAATTGTTAAACCAAAAATTCAGTGACAAGGACTAGCACAATTTTACAATGCAAAAAGAAAATGCCAAGCAACTCTCCAGACAATAGACTATTTATCACAGTTTGTGGGAGTGAAGCAAGTACATAATTTTTTGATCCTGCTGACACATTCAATTATCTTCTAAAAGTTTCTATCACAGAACTCCTTTCAGCCATTTATTGGGTACAAAAATGTAATCCATAATTACAGATACTGCCTGCGCCTTTTATAAAAAAAAAAAAAAAAAACCCAACAGTCCCTTCCTGAGGTTTTCTGTCTTCCAGACAAACTGAAAAAAGAAAATAAATACTTGGCAATCAAGTCTTGCAAAGTGGCCATGAGGGGCAGTCAAGGAGCTGTTGGCTGAAAACAAGGGGAAAAAAATGTACAATGTAGCCTAAAGTCTGGGTTTGCAGAGGAAATGATTTGTTGTATGTCATAGACTCACAGATATCTGGAACTGAAAAGGACTTTGTGAGTATGAATTTTGTCTATCTCCCTGCTTTTCCTATAATGGATAAAACTTTCCAGATCTAGGTGCTTATCTGAAAAATCAAAATGTGATATGATGAAAAAAATCAGAGACTAAGTCTGAGGCCAATTTCAACATTTCCTATTAACATTTCCTTGGGGAATAATGTGTTTAATCCAAACAATCTTGGATTCTTTTCTTAATATATAAGGTTTTTAATACTTTCCTAGCTGGGTTCTTGTGGTGTTAATAGGGTACCATGTATGAGACTGCCTACTTCTTGCTAAGAATAAAAGCAATCATTTTTCTCCCTCCCTTGTCCCTCCTCACTAAGAGATTTGTAGAGACAAGCTGTCATCTAAACTTAAGATATTTACAAATGTTTACCAACTATTTAAGATAGGAAATGCCTCTGAATGCCCAGCTTATAATTTTCATATTGTAACTTTAGCTTACTTCTGGTTTATTTTCCAGTGGAGTTGTTGAATAGAGATAATCAAACTTAGTAAGATAATCTTTACTTGATGTTTCCATAGACTTGATAACTGCCATCCATGATTCCTTCCCTTAGGCCTTAAAATGAATGAGAGACAGCAAGAAGATTGTATTGCCAAATAACATCTGACAAATACCTTCTTTTTTCCCCTTATATCTCATATCCATCTCCCTTACCTTGATCCCATGTGCTCTACTTTGTAAGTCTAGGAACGAATTCCTAAGACATGATGCCTGGTTTTATGTTGGACTGTCCTCTTCAAGTTGTCTATCCCATCACAGCAAGGGCTGAGGAAATGTGTTTTGTGGGTCACTTCTTTTGTCCGTGAGTTATTTTGTGACTGAACTGAACTTGGCATTTAATTTCACCCTTCCCTCAAATGAATATCAATTGACTCCATTAAATGATTTTCTGTTTCACTTAAAATGCACGAGACTGATTGGTGTAAAGCAAAAGTCCTTTCATTTATGAAAAATAATGAATCAGGAGGAACTTAAGAGAACAACTTTTCATTTTCAGAATAGGAAAATCAAGACTCAGAGATGTTCAAGGAGGTACCAACACCATAAATGTGTTAGTCAACATACAGCAAGGAATTAGTTGCATTTAATCACTCATTTAGTTTCTGATTTGTCTATTTCTAGGTTGATGGAAACAATTTGCATTACTCAGGTCATTGTCTCTGAAGTTACCCTTAAAAGTCATGTATGAAAGCTACCATATGGTTGGGGAAAGCTTAACACTGTTTGGGAGAGTGGCTTAGGCAGTCCCTGGCACCGAATTGGCAACCAAACAAAATCAGTGGAAAGAGTCAATCATTATTTTTCTACTTACCAGTCATTATCATCATTACATTAATCATTATAATAGTGGGATAATTGAAATTATTGTTCAGCACAATGCATTTTTCTGCATTCTACTGTAAGTGGAATTTACCCTACTTCACTGGTATTGGAGTTACCATGTGACTCACTTTGACCAATGAGATGTTAGCAGAGGTGATGTAAGCAGAGACCTAAAATGTGCTTGTGTCTTTGGCTTGCTTGGTTCTCTGGTGGCCCATGAGAAAAGTCGAGCCCAACCAACCCACAGCTTGGAGCAGAGCCTGTTCATTCAAGACCATAGTAACAAAATCAACCTGCAGACTTTTAAACAAAAGAATATGTGCAAATCATTGTAAGCCACTGAGTTTGGGGGTGGTTTGCGATAAAGCATCATGGTGGCAATAGTTTCTAGTGTATATAACTAACCTTTGAATGCGTACTATGTAACAGACTCTGTGATCAGCACTTTAATGATCTCACTTCAATCTGATAATGATACCATTAAGTAGATGACATTGTTAATGCGATATTACAGATCAGAAGAATCAGGGAACATACCCATGAAGATATGATAATACGTCACTGCAACATGATTTTAATCAATGTCTTTCTGATTCCAGTATCTTTATTATGTCCTAACTATGTATTCGCACCTGAAATGGAAGAAATTAAAGCTATGCTTGATACTTATCAAGGAGTTTATGTTATGGGCATGAAACCAAACAACTGCCACTCGGTTCTTTTCTTCTATTCCCAACTGTTATTACAAATGAATTATTAAGGGTTGCATTTCAACTTTTGCCAAGAACTAGGCTGTTCTGCTCTTAGAAGTTCATTCCAAGGAGCAATTGATACAGAGTTCTCCTAGGGAGACAGACAAATAATTTTTCAGATGACTTCCACAGCAAAATGCCATCAAGCCTAGGAGATGCATTTCTTGGCCTTGAAAAATGAATGATAGCACTCCTTTGAAGTTCAGTGTCATCTCTTAAACTCTCTGGAGTCTCAGAGATCATTACCATATTTATATTCCCAGCCTTAAGAATGGTGAGAGCAGCCCAAATCAATATTCTTATTTCAAGCAAGGAATACTTTTTTATTATCTCCTTTACAGTGTTTTTTTTAAATATCAGTGTTTACCTGAAGGCTTCAGGCCCACCTCAGCGTGCCCCCATTATAAATTTCTGCAAAATCTTGATTTCTCATACAAAAAGAGGGAAGCCCTCTGCTGAAGCTCTGGCTATAGCCTCCCATTTCTTTGATTTTTTTTTCTATTTGTCTCCTCCTCTTTAAACTCTGGCATAATGAGATTTGGCCAAATCTCTGAGGAAAAGGGCCACCACTCCTCTCCAGCCTCAATGAGAGGATTTTCTTGACAATTCTATAAGATTGAAGTTCTTTGAGTGGTGAACTGGATATGACCTCTTCTAGGAAGGTTTTGCTCTTCCCATTAGTATGGGAAGGAGGAAGGCAACTGTGGTAGAGATTAGTACCCAGCTAGAATACAACATCCAAAAAAGGTGACCCATGTAAATGTTTAGTCTTAAGGTTATGCAAGATGTTTCTGAGGCCCAAGAAGCAGATCAATGGGAGTTAGCTCCAATGCCAACAACATCATGTGCCCAAAGGTTGACCACCAATGAAACCTGCTCTCTACTTTTCTGACATTACATAAGTCTGGGGAACTTGTAACACCATAAATCACAAAAACAATGGAAATATCCAGTGAGTGAAAGATTCTAACATATCTGATTCATTCCTCCATTAACCCATTTGACAAATATTTATGAAGGTTCTGCTATGTGAAAAACATATAGCAATGAACAAAAGGAATGAAGTATCTTACATTCTAGTGACAGATGAGGAAGGACTAAACAAATAAATATAGGACACAATGTAAGTTAGTGCAGTAAAAAATGTAAAGCAGGATAAAGGATAGATTGAAATAATTTACATAGGGTCATTGGATAAAGTCACTCTGAGAAAGAGACCAAATGACAGCATAAGCCATGTGAGTATCTAGAAAAGAGGGGCTCTGGCCTATGCAACTGCCTAGAATTGTGAGTGTGCTTTTGTGGTCAAAGAACTGAAACAAGGACAGGATGTATGGAGAACAGTGAATGGGAGGAACAGTGATAGGCTGATGTGAACCAAATCGTATAGAACCTTGTAGGAGATTACTAGAAACTTGGATTTTATTGCTGGTAAGATCAGATGTCACCAGAAAGCTTTGATCATAAAAATGATCTAGCTTCATTTTTAAAGAAGTCCTCTGACTACTATGTCAAGAGACCATGACCTTATAAGAATAGAAGTATGAAGACCAGATAGGAAATTTAAAATAAATGCAAGACAGGATGGTGGTTGTTTAAAGGAGCTTTGGGGTAGTGTAGGAGATGAGGAGTGGATGAATTGCTGATGTATTTTGAAATTAGAACAAACAGAATTTGACAGGAAGTTGGATTTGAAATACGGGAGGAGACAATTCAAAGCCAATTCCAAATACATTGACTTGGCAACTGGATGCATGGAAGTGTCATTTGCTGCATGGGAAATACTGGGAGAGGAAGGGTTAGTGTGGGCAGGGGAAAACTTAGGGGCTCTAATTTGAGATGCCGATTAGACTTCTAAATGGAAATGTTACATGGAGGATTGAATACACAAGTCTGGCATTCAGGGGAGAGATGTTGGCTGGAAGTAGAAATTTAAGAGTTATCAGAGTACTCATGAGAGGAATCAGTCCAACATTGGGGGCTGAAAAGAAAAATAGTTTTAAAAAAAGTAGACAGAGAAGGAAACCAAATGAGATTGAAGAAAAATTAGGGGATTGATGTCTCAGAGGCCAACAAAATAAAATGTTTGAAGAGGGAGGAAATATTCAACGTCATGAGATGTTGCTAATTAGTCAAGTAAGAAGAGGACTGAACATTGGCTGTGAGATTTAGCAATGTGAGTTTCACTCATGGTTATTATGAAAGCTGTTTCTCTAGAGTAATGAGGGCAAAAGGATTAATAGATTTGGTCCAAGAGAGAGTTGCCCTAAAGAATTTTACTATAAAGATGCAAAGTGGGGTGGGAGGTAGAGGAATTAAGAAAAGTTTGTGTTTGTCTTTTTGTTTTAAACATGGGAAATAAAACAGCATAGTTTTATGTTAATAAAGATCATTTGGAAGAAAGAAAATACTTATTGATATAGAAGAAAGAAGACTGTGAATCTATTATCTCTATAGAATAGTGAGCAGGGCTGATGGTAGAACTAATGGCTATGAAGGTTCTGGGGAATGTGATCCAGGGTTTGTCCTGTCTGCATGGATATAATGCACAGTCACATGTAGGGAAGCAGGGGATATAATTACAGATGAAGATGAATTGGGAGATTGGAGTAGGAGAATGAGGAAATACTCTTAAGAATTCTACATTCTCAGCAAAATGAGAGAGAGTTGTCAGTTGATGCTGAGAATGAGGAGGGGATGTTGGAGGTTTGAAGGGAAAAAAGAGTTAAGTAATCACTTGGGAAATAGAAGAATGTGACAAGAATTGTGTGTAGGATCCTTTCACAGTGATGGGAGCTCAGTAAAGTCATGAGCTAGAATGTGGCCAGTCATCCTGGGTATGTGTGTTTCTCAAATCACACTTAACCTGTGCATAGTAGGCAGGGAGTTGGATTGAACTTAAGTTCAGTTTTACCGGGCATGTATGACAAAGGAACAGGGGCAAGGGAGTTGATATAATAACCCACTGGACAGTATTATGATATGGAATAATTGATACAACTATTTCTAAGCATCTTGTCAATTCTGCTCCCAAGAATATTGTTTTACTATTCAGAACAGATTAAATTGTACAGTCTTAGAAATAGAACTAGCCTATGACTAGCTTCATTATTGATATTAGGCAGATGCATACTCATTATATTTCATAATGCCATTCACAGCATGCCACTGCTGACAAAATGGTATGAACCTCATGTTAAACTGATAATAATCCAATTAGTTCAAGGTAAGTATGTCTTATAACAATCAACATTACAGATATGCTAATAAATGGCAAAAATTCAGAGTAACTGAATGAACTCTTCTATCAACCTTAATAAAGCATAAAGATCAAAATTATAGAGAATCAAACCTCCTCTTTCAGCCTCAGCTCCACAGGAAACTTTCTCTTGCTACAAAGGATATTTCTTTGGAATAAATATGTTTGAGTTCCCTCCCTTCCTCTTTCTCTCTTTCTCCCTTTCTTCCTTTCTTTCTTTTCTTTCTTTCTTTCTTTCTTTCTTTCTTTCTCTTTCTTTCTTTCCTTCCTTCTCTTTCTTTCTTTGTTTTCTTTTGCCTTTTCCCTCCCTTTTTTGTTTATTTCTTAATATTCAGACTTAACATTAAAAAAGAAAGAAAAAGCCCAACTTGTAGAATTTAGCCATTTGTGTATGCTAAACCCACCACTTCCCTCTGCTCTCTAGAGCTTTATCTGATTATATCACTTCAGAATCTAGAGTTTCCATGGCAACAGTTCTCCAATCTTTTCCTTTGAAAAGAATCCCTCCTATCCTAAGAGACGTCACCTGCAAAGTGCTACCCAGCTGCCTTTGTTCCGCTCTGTCTCAGTCTTCACCCATTATCTGCAGTTAGAGTTGGGTAAAGCGACTTGCCCATGACCTGTGAAGTGGAGAAGTTTCCACGGTGGCTGCCCAGGATTGGACTGGAGTCTGCTCCCCTCCATGCCTCTGCCCTCTTCCTGCCACCACCTGCACTTGCGGAACATGGAGTGAGTCCAGAGGGAGGAAGCATAGCAAAGGCTCTTCTCAAAAACTCCTGGATCTTTTTTTAAACTGTTGGTCAACTTCCAAATTGAGAAATGGAGTCCCCAAAGCAAAAGCAGCAACCTCAATCACTTGCCACTTAAACAAGAGCAGATTTATTATATTTGGCCCAAAGGATACTTGTTACAATTGGAATACTATGCATGCCATTTGGGAGGAAGGTTGACCAGGATGCTTTGCTTAGTTACTGGATGGATGCTGCCTTGCTTGCCACTCTGATTGCCCTCACTTCTCAACATTCCTTCTTCCCGTCACTGTGGCACAGTCTTCTTTCCTGGTTCAGCATTTGCCCTCTGGCTGTGGTCACAGAAAGACACCTGAGATTAGTCACTTAATAGTGAAACAATACATGAACTTCGTCCCTGACATGGAGGAACTTAGCAATTTCTTTGCATGGTTCTCACTTTTCAAAACTGAGGGACTGGCATTTATTCCATGACTGATCTGCTCCTTCTCACCAATAATCAGGAAGGGGATATCAGAGTCAGCTCTGGATGCTACTTTGGGCACTTTCTGCATGTCTATGACTGGTTACTGTCTTTCTAATCTTGGTTGGAGTCTTAGGTAGACCCAAGAATATAATAACTAGGTGCCAAGGAGTTGCAACAATCATTGTTTTCTTTTCTTGGAGAAAAAAAAAAAGAAAAGCTTTGGTTTTGGAAACCAGAACTATTGTGTTGTATTAGGTCTTTTTACTAAAGTGGAACTACTATGATAGACAACTGAAAGAGAGATTATAACTCAGGCATGAAATTTGTGTAATAAGTCTGACTTTATTCTTTGATGTTTGCTGACAACTTTTAAGCCTTACACTTCCCTCTTCCTCTTCTGCTCCAGCCTTGGAAAGCTATAAGAAAGCTTGAGTGCTCCCTCCTTTGGCACCAGTGGGAGCTTCAAAAACCATACAAGCCCCTTCTTGTATGCAAGAACTCTCACTCTAGGCCCATCCCTAACCACAGTACAACTCTTAAGCTGTTTCCTTTCCCTGTTCCCTCAAGTCATGTTTAAATTAGCTGAAGAGGCATGCTTTCTCCTCCCCAGAAAGCTTCACTATGTAAGTAATGTCTTTTCCTACTCTCTTAGTGCATGTGTAGTGTCATCAGTCTTGACCTCTAAATGAAATTTTGTGTGAGAGTCCACCTTGTTTTTGCATAATATCCACACCAGTTTGTGTAGAGGAGAAGTGACAAAAGTCTTTCAAAGCAGACACAGAGCTACTCTAATGGTAAAAGCTTGCTCATTTCTTCATCCAGTAAAGAAGGAAGTTGAAGGTCTAGACCATTAGGTTCTATATTCCATAATCCCAGAGCAAGTATTAGGCAGGGGACAGACTTGCCCACACAATGATTAGTCAAATCTCATCCAGGGGCCAAAACTCCATCCTTGCTTACAGTTCAATCATTCATTGTCTAAAGTAGAGTAGAGGGCAAAGGGGCAGGATAGGAAAAGCAAAAAGGAAACCAAAATGGTGACTGGAGTAAAATGACTTAACGTATGTGCACACATGATGCTAACAAGTGGTTGAGCTGACAGTGTGTCTAGGTTGGTCTCCAAAGATGGTGACTTTCTTCCAAGAAATCTTCCTTCGACTCCTAAATAAATCATGTCATTGCAAAGATAGAAATATGAGCATCAGCCTTGATAGCTCTCACCACCTTGCACCATAGTCAATATTCCCCAAGTTCTATTGGTTTTGCTTCTTCGTGGTGTTCAAATCATCACTGCTCTCCATCTCCATGAACAACTGCTTTTATTAAATCATCGTCTATTGCCAGGAAGTATTGCAACATTGCTTCCTAATTAGCTCTTGGCCTATTCATTCTGCATGCTGTGGCCAGAATGATCTGAAACCCAAATGTGATTCTCTACATAAAAACTTTTAGTACCTTCTCATTGCCCTCAAGATAGAAATTCCTTAACATGTGGCTTCTAAGCACTTCATGATCTAGCTTGTACATACTTGTCCAGCCTCAAGTCTAATTGCTTCATTCAGGAACCTTCATGATTATCTCTGTTTACTGAGCTATCTCTTGTCTCTGGTCCATTCACATTCCCTTCTTTCTGCTTCTCTCAACTCCTACCCCTCCAGGGTCTCAGTACTAACCCTCAGATCTCAGCCAGGTGACAGCTTCCTCCAAGAAACCTCTTTAACCTCTCAGGACTGGTAGGTTAAAACTTACTCTATTTTCAAAAAAAGTCATCTTTCACCTCAACATTTGTCTCACTGTATTGTAATTCACTTTTAACTTGATCACACCCCTCAGTAGACTGGGCTTCCTGAGGGCAGGGCCATTACCTGGCACATAATAAAAGTCAAATATATATAATGAAGTCCTAATTCCATTAGGTTTCAATTGCACACCAAAAGAGACACAGTAAAACACTGACAGGAAGACACCACAGTCCTCAGTACATATACCCATGACTGCAGGTCCATTAATAAGAGATTGAGCTAATTTGATGGATCACTAGTAAGAATTTAAGAAAATGCACTAAAAAAATTAAAAGTTTAAATGATAAAAGAACCCAAAATTATGTTAATAATATTGGTAATCATTGATGATGCTGCTGATGAACCCAGAATAGGATGTGAGAAGGAAAGACTAAATGTCCAACTTAATATTTTTATGTGACATGAAATCACAACAATTTTTAAGTCTCTTTTTAACTTTGACCATAAAATTTGGAATTAGGGCAACCTTCACCCCCAGAGTAAGGAAAGTAAAGAATGATAGGTAGTCATTGTTAGCCACATTATCTGTCTTTTCTGCCTCAGAAAAGCTTCATGTGAGACAATTTTTAAAAAAAAAAAACGTTTTGGGCTGTCAGGTTCAAGAGTTTCCTACAAAATAGATGAAAGCTTGGAACGCAGGAGGCTGTGAGGAGAGGGCTTACAAATACCTGTATGGCTGACAGGAAGTGGTAGAACATTTTCCCTGACATCTGCATTGCATTTATAATTATTATATTAAGTTTTATGAATATGAAAGACTGTCTGGTGAGACACTTTAGAAAACTGGGTGGCACTTCTGGATTCAGATGTTGTGTGTGTGTGTGTGTGTGTGTGTGTGTGTGTGTGTGTGTGTGTGTATGTTTTAAAAGGAGCACAGGTGAGACATTTCTTTATTCATCCTTTTGATAGCACTGGAAAAACGTATTTGGCTTAAATATTACGAAACTGAGAAGAGGAGATATTTAACTACTATATAATATAAAGACAGCATTTAAAAACCAGCATTGTTTCTTTGTGCCCAAGAAGGGATCTGATTAGCATGCTCATTGGGGATTTTCTAAACTCTTGCGTTGCTTATTCCTTCATATGAAGTTGCTGCTTCCAAGAAATGAAGAAAGGGGATATGGGCTAAGTTTATTATTCTTTAGGCCTCATAAACTGATAGACACCATTTTCAATCTTCAGGTAAGATTCCCAAAAATAATTTAAGGATGACAGTGCATCAGCAAATATGAAAAAAATCACTGTTCATTGTCTTATACTTTTCGTTTGATAAAAATATAGATAATAGGGAAAATATATTTGTTCATTTTTCAGATCCCTGAGCTTTTCACGAGAAAGAAATCCTTCAAACTCACAACTCTTAGAATATGTCATGATGTTATTCAACTGCAGACACAAAATGAAGGTGAATCTCAGGCTGCTTCATGGAGAAGACTTTTTGAATAAGAGGAAATTCATTGACATCTTGCAGAATCCCTTCCCTCCTCTGTGAAAGTAGCAATTATCTGAATACCTATTCAAGGATTTCATCATATATTATTAATTTGAATTCAATTATGTTCATTTGTATTGTAAACTCAAAGACAAAAATTGTGAAAAACCAATTGTGTACCAGTAATTAGTTAGAAAATATAATGTAAAAAAATTCCATGATGCTACCAACTGTAAAATACTTACAAAAACTTTAGGAAAATAACACAGACCTATGTGAAGAAAATGTTATAGTCATAAAACATAATCTAAAAAAAGGAATATACAAACTATATTTCTGGAGTGACTACTCAACATTCAAAGGTATATAGTTATCTCAAATTAATCCATAAGTTCAGTATTATTTCAATAAGAATCTCAATGAGATAGTTCATCAAACATAGTTAATTCTATATTTTATCTGAAGTAGTCAATGCACAGAATTAACCAATATATTAAAAAATAAACTTCCATAATGAATAAGCTACCTTAATTATTAGCAAAAATATAGACAAAAAAATCATTAGACCAAACTACAAATTCCAGAAACAGACTTACGTCTGCTTTGAAAATTAACATAAGATAAAGATGGCAATTTAAACTCAGTTCTAAGATGGATAATTTACTGAATAAATGGTGTTGAAACAATTAACTATGTCAATTATTAGATTGGCATAAACTGCATTCTTACTTTACCATGTATTTAACTAAAATCCATGTAGAATGAAAATCCAAATGTAAGATTTTAAATATATTTGAAAAGTAAGAACATATTTTCCTAGTAATGGATAACAAAAGCCTTTATAAGCAATACCTAAGGCTGAGAAACCACTAAGAAAAATATGGGCAAATTTAATTACAGGAATAAAAGACTTTAGAATTAATATATTAATTTAACAAGGTTGCAGGATACAAGGTTAATTATCAAATCCAATAGCATATATATATATATATATATATATTTGTGTATATGTATATATGTGTATATATACATATACTAGCAGCAAACAACTAGAAAATGAAATTTTAAAAATTCATGTATAATACTGTCAAAAAACACCAAATACTTAGGAAAACTTGGAAAATGAAATGTTAAAAATTTATGTATAATACTGTCAAAAAACATCAAATACTTAGGACAACCTTAACAAAACATCAGCAAGATCACTATACTCTAAACCAGATAACTAGCAGCAAACAACTAGAAAATGAAATTTTAAAAATTCATGTGTAATACTGTCAAAAAACACCAAATACTTAGGAAAACTTGGAAAATGAAACTTTAAAAATTTATGTATAATACTGTCAAAAAACATCAAATACTTAGGACAACCTTAACAAAACATTAGCAAGATCACTATACTCTAAACCAGATAACATTACTGAGAGAAATTAAAGAATACTAGAGACTTAAGTGATATGTTGTACTTATGAATTGGAAGACTGAATACCATTACAGTGTCTATTTGAAGAACAAATTTGAAGGATTTAAACTACCTAACTTTAAGACTTACTATAAAGTCACAGTAATTGAGTGTTATAAAATTAGACAAGTCAATGAAACAGAATGTGTAACTGAGAAATAGACCTGTATTGATACAATCATCTGATATTTGACAAATGCACCAAAGCAATCCAAGAAAAAAGTCTTCTCATAAATGACAGTGGAATAACTGATATCATTTACAAAATAAAAGAATCCTGGCTCCTATAAAGAAGAACAAACATATGGACTTCGCAGTACCTTGGATGGATTTAGAGTCTATCATATTCAGTGATCTATCACAGAAGCAAAGAACAGAGTACCATATGTTCTCACACATAGGTGAACCTTGAACAATTATCATAATACTATAAGAAAGGGATTTGCAGTAGTGGGAAACTGCCAGGGAGGAGGGTGGGATTGGCAGTTGAGGGAGGGGCACACCTCATCAACATGGGTACCTGCATAATGAACATTTGTATACCTAACCTTGAATTGTACCCCACATCTTTACAATAAAATTTTTTTTAAAAGGCTCCCAGCTCCTATCTCATGTACACCAAAATTAACTTGAGACATGTCAGAGACCTAAATGTAAATCTAAACTATCATGCTTGTAGAAAATGTAGGAACATGCCTTGATGTCTCAAGAATAAGCAAAGCAACAAGTATAAAAGAAACAGTAAATTAGACTTCATCAAAACTAATTTGCTTATTAAAATATTTTATTAAGAGAATTAATGGGACTGAGAAGAATATTCACAATATATAGCTTACAAAGAATTGTAATCCAAGGTAATAAAATATCAAACAGTTTACTAAATATAACCCTATGATCTTAACAAACACGTCACAAGGGAAGATATACAGATGACCAATAAACACCTGAAACAATATAATCATGATTGCTCATCAAAAAATGCCAACTAAAACCATAATGAAACACCACTTTACATCCACCAGAATGCCTAAAATTAAAACAACTGACCACATCACATATAAGCAAAGATGTAGAGTAGCTGGAGCTTTCATTTTCTGTTGATAGTAATGTGAAACAATACAAACACTTCAGGAAAATGTTGAGGCAGTTTCTTCTAAAGCTAAAGCTATACTTCCATTCAACCCAGTCATTCTACATGATATTTATCCCCAAAGAGCTAGAAACACATACCTACAAAAAGACATGTCAAAACTATTTATAGCAGTTTTATTTATAATTGCCCCAAACTGGCATTAGCCAAGTTGTCCATCCACAAGAAAATGAATTTTAAAAAATTATACATACAATGACCTAATACAAAGAAATAAAAAAGGAACAAACTATTGATGCTTACAATGTCAAGGCTGTATACTGAGTGAAAAACACTTTATACAGTAAAGGCACATGCTGTGTGGTTCCCTTATATGAAGTTCTAAAATAGGCAAAAGTAATCTATGGTGGAAAAAAATCAGAATTGTGATTACCTTTGGTGAAGGGCTAAGAGAAGACATTAACTGAGATTGTACATGAAGGAACTTCTGGGATAATTGTAGTATTTTCTATTTTGTTAAGAAATTAGGTTAGATAGGTATATGTCAAAATCATGGAATTAAAGGTTTGTACATTTTGTTGTCTGTTAATTTTATTACAAAGAAAAAAATGCACATAAATGAATATTGGATTCTAGTTAATGAAGTGCATGCAGAAATATTTATTTTAAGAAGTGTAATGGTGTCATTACTTTGAAATGCATCAATAAAATAAGCTCCATTAAACATGGATAGAAGGGACTGAGTATGGTCACTCATGCCTACAATCCCAGCACTTTGGGAGATCAAGGCAGGAGGATTGTTTGAGCCAAAGAATTCAAGATGAGCCTGGACAACATTGCAAGACCTGGTCTCTACAAAAAAAATTTTTTTAATTAGCCAGGCATGGTGGTGCATACCTGTAGTCTCAGCTGCTCAGGAGGCTGAAGCAAAAGGATCATCTGAGCCCAGAAGGTTGAGGCTGCAGTGAGCCATGATTGTTCCACTGCACTCCAGCCTAGGCAACAGAGTGAGACCCTGACTCAAAAAATAATAATAAAGAAATAAAGCAAATATTTTAAAATCTAGGTAGATAAATGATTCTTTATTGTTAAATTATTTCAACCTTTCTGTACGTGTGAAAATATTCATAGTAAAATGTTGAGAAAAAAAAACTCCACTGAAAACAACAAAAAATGGAAAATACATATTTTTGACACTAATAAAGCAAGAAAATAAATACAACCTCTAACCACAAAGTATGAAACATGATTGAATCTGTTGACCAAAAGGGCATACAATCACCCAAGAACAATTGATACAGAAAGATAAATACGAAGACATAGTTTCTTGATATTGCTGAACTTCAAGGATAAAAAAATAAATCTTATAACCAACCAGGTAGAAAAATCCTGTCGAATCAAGGAGAAAAAATATTGAGGTTGACTTCATACCTCTTCACCCAAACAGGGCCAGATAAAAGTGGAGGAACATGTAGTGGACTCAGTTAAAACAAAACAAAGCAGAATCAACAACACAAACAAGTGAATAAAAATTCATGTTTACTGGACCCTCAGCTTTCTTATAAAACTGGCTGAATCTAGTCAGTTCTGAGATGAGTCTAACCATGAATGGAAAATAGAATCTCAGTAAAGAATTAGTTGAAACAATGAACAAACTAGGATATGAAACTAAATACATCAAAAGATGGTACTTGAGAACAATTAATCTTATCACCTTACTCAGACTTGTTTAATCATAGTTTTACTTAACATTTTACTGTATCTGAATAGGTAATAAAAACACAAAGGATAAACACCGAAATTATATAAAAAGGCATCCATTAAGAAATATTGTTCCTAGCACTTTCTCCATCAGTCCTTTTTTCACTCCTCATTTAGGAAATCATGTTTGTTAGTGCCTTGGTTTTTCCAGCATTTCTTTATGAAAAATAAATAAATACAAAAGTTATTTTTATTTCTCCCATTTCATCCACAAAATGTAACGTACTATGTGCACTTTTTTTGCACCTTACTTTTCTCACATGACAGTATACGTAAGAGGTGTTTCCAGTTCAGTATCTATGGTGCATTTCTCATTCTGATTTTACAGCTACTGATCATTCCCCAAGACAATTGAATCAGACACCTCTTATGACACTTCAGATCCTCTTGGCCTCACTTGTATCAGGAGCCTTTACCTACTTTTTCCAATCCCAGTCTCTCTATTGTGACCACCAGTTGTGCTCCAAACGAATTCATGAGGGCACAGCCTAAGAGTGCCCTGCCTAACACTTCTCCTGACCCTTTTTGCCCTAAGCTTCCTGCTTTAACTGAGGGCTGGTGTGTGGCAGTAGAGGTAGGGACCCAGCCAAGCACGGCCTGGAATTGTCCTATGGTACAAATGCCTTTGTCCAGCAAAAAAGAGGGCAAATATCTTCCGCTCTTCCTCATTCTCCTACCCACCTGGGACTGACCTGACATGCATCTTGCTGGAAGATTCCCTCATGATTCAGCATTCAGTGGACACCTTGATCCCAAGTGGTGCTGTCTTCCTAAAGCACTTTCCTTTTGGCTCTGCCTTCTTCCTAGTCTAACTTCACTTTATGCTCACTCCTGCTTCTCTGGAATTGTACTTAAAGTTTTCCACAGGCTTCACACTCTGGGGAACCCATTATAAGATTAATCATGTACTTAATTGGGCCCGTGCTGCCCCTGGCCATATGGAGTTACTGAATCCTGGAAATGTGGCTAGTCCTAAATGAGATGTGCTATGAATATAATACACTGGATGTTGAGAACTTAGTATGAAATAGAAATAAGAATGTAAATATCTCATTAATAATTTTAATATTGGTTATTTGCTGAAATGAAAATACTTTGGCTATATTGGGCTAAATAAAATATGCTATTAAAATAAATTATGCCTGATTCTTTTTACTTTTTTTTTAATGTGGATACTAGAAAACTAAAAATTACAAAGTGGCTCACAATAATTTTGTTGGACAGTACTGAACAAAAAAACCTTATTTGATGAGACTTGAGTTCTTTCTAATTCTTTGCCGTAGTAAAAATATGTATAGAATAAACCACATTTCATACAGGTTAATGTGTAGAAAATATCCCAGAAGTGAAATTTCTGAGTCAAAGATTACATGCATTTGGTAATTTTGATCAATGATAAACTTGTCTCCATAGGGTAATATTGTATTGTGCTTCTTTCAGTAACGTGGGGTGAAGCCTGTGTTCTCTCAGCATGCCAAGGGTTTGATGTATTGCCAAAATTAATAGATTTTGTCATTCCGATAGGTGAAAAATGGCAGCTCCAAGTGTTTTTTATTAATCTGCATTGTCTTTATTATTGCTTATCTCTAGCACCTTTTTACAGGTTTAGGAGTCATTTACATCTCTTTTTCTGTGAGTTGCATATTTATATCCTTTGCTCAAGTTTTCCAATGGGCAGTAGGTCTTTTTTTTTTCAATTTCTAGGAAATTTACATGTATCAGGAAGCACTGCTTTTTGTCTTTATTTGAATTTTATTTCCCCCACCTTCTATTTGTCTCTTGACTTTGTTATTTTTTAATCCAAAAAAATTATTGAATTTATCAGAGTTTTTTAAAATGTCTTTTGGATTTTGTAAAAGTGAGACTATATGTGATTATTATTATTTCACATTAGATCTTAATAAATGCATAGTTTATCAGCAATGAATATAAAAAGTAATTTCATGTTTTTGTTGTTGTTGCTGTTGTTTTTATAAGAGAGAAATCTCTTATTGTTAGGCAGAAGACTGGTAAGTGGTACCACATTCCAGGGCAGCATAGTTTTCTTAGACCTCGAGTGAGTGCCATAGTGTTTGTCTCTCTTAGTGAACCCAAAGCTACATGGACCTGGGACACCTTGACAATATAAACAAAACTCTTTAAACATGAGCACTATCATTCCAACTAGTCAATTTGCATTCATATATGTCATAAAAGCTGATTAACCAAATTTCTTCCTTACAACTTTTCACTTTTTGGAGATTATATTTTTCTTGGTTTCCTTGTACCCTTGGAGAAGACACTGCCCCATATCAGGTGTCCAGGAATCTATCAGTAGCGATGCGGACTTTTATTGATGACTTGGGTAGTTCTACAGAAACACAAGCCATCTAAAACAAGTCTTGGAATATTGTGTGGCTTTATTTTCTTGAAATTGGGTGAAGACTACTGCTACAAGACAGAATGGTCCGATCTCTCACACATGTGCTTATAGAATAGAACATTAATGTTTGGAACCTTGTATGTGTAAGACAAAGAAAAAGAACTAGGAAGAAATACACACGTGTACAGATGCCCCCATCTTTCATGATAGTAAGCAGATACAACCTAAAATAAAAACTTTTTATTTTTTAGTTTCTTTGCTTTCCTTTACAGTTTCACCACATGTACTTGAATTTCTAAATACTATTTTTGTTGGGTTTGCAAGTTTTTGTGCCTCCTGTAATTATATGCATGTAATGATACTCTATTATTCTTCAGTGACTTGGCTTTTACACTGAATAACGAAATTTTCTCTAAGTCCATTAAATTAAGCACACTAATTATGTTGGTCAAAACTTCTGAGTCTTCACTGACTTTTGTTTCCTTGATCTGTCAATTCCCAAGAGGGTAGCCAAATGCCCTCAATGATGGTAGTGCTGGCAATTCTCTTTGCAGTTCTTGTAGTATTTTCTTTTATATATATTTTAAGCCAAACTGTTAGGTTCATACAAGTTTAAAATTAAAATATTTTCCCAGTGAATTAAACCTTTGAAATGTTGTGGCTGTCAGAGTTTTATTTCTATTAGTGCAGCTTGACTTAGTATCCTTAGGCTGCTATTAACATCGATAAATTAGCTTGTAATTTGTTTAGTACTTAACTGGTCTATTATTCTTCACTTTTTGCCTTCAACTCTTTTAGATTTTCATGTCCTGTTTTCCTTCCAAATAATATTTAAACTGACTAATTTTTAAACTCAGTTTCTCAATCATTGTTTTGTTTTGTTTTTTAAATGGGGCTTTGGTGTAATTATGTTAATTATAATTACCAATATATTCAGATTTATTTTTGCCATTATATTTGGTGCTTTTTCATTTGCCTCAGCTCTGATACATTACTTTTTTTTCTTTCTTTCTTGATGTCAATCAGACTGATGGAGAATTTTTTTGATTCCATGTTTTCTCTCTGCCAGTTGAAAGTTACACATTTTCTTTCTACCTTTTTCATTGTTTCCCTAGAAACTTTATATGCACACTACATAAAAGACTGCTTCTCTCCTCCCACATCCATTGTCTTTCTTCCTTTTATTGATAGATGCCCTCGACCATTCTGGTAGTCATCTGGTCAGGCCACTGTATTCCATTCTCAGTATCTGTCCCTTATAACTATCACCAAGCAACTAGGTTCCAGTCAATGGATTAAGAGCAGAAGGGTTAAGTGCAACTTTTGTTTTATGTGCATTAAGATGGAGCTTGACCTTCATGCCTGCTTTCCCTGTCCTCGTTGACTGAAACGCAAGTGTGATATAGGAAAACCGGAATAGCTGTTGCAGATCCAACAATGAAAGACACATGTTGAGTTTTCTCCTTAGGTCACTAGATGACTGAGTAAAAGCCCTGTACACCCCAAAAGGAAAAGACTGTCCCAAAGAGAAAGAGAAAAAATATTTCTCTCATTTAAGTCACTATATTGGAATCTCTTTGATACAGAATCTTAGCCTCTATACTCACTGATAAATGTCAGAATTGAGGTGCTGCAAATAGCACAAACTAAACTATCTGGTGTTGATTCAACAGCCAGGCAATAGGAAATGAGGAAACATATCGGAAGATAGAAATGTTTCTTGCAAAAAAACATTTGGCAAAACTCTTGCCAGCATTCACCTGGAAGGCATATGCCTATGAAGCTTTCAGATCCAAGGAAGTAACTGAAAATAGCCAAAGTTTCATGTATATTCATTGTTCCTTGTTGCTTGTAGCAAGTTATAAAGACAAGTGGCAGGATATTATCTTCTTGTATCCGTTTTTCCTTTTTTATTTTAGTAACAATACACAATACTCTGGCAATATATTTTGGCTGCATTTGAAACTACTATGCTAAGAACATTTTCCAACTTCTCTTGAATTTGGGTGTGGACCTATCACTAAGTGTTAGCCAATGGTAAAACAACATAAGTGATGTTTGTCAATTCTGCTTCATGTCTTTAAAAATGATCTTTGTTTATCCTCCATATTCATTTATTTTGTCATATTTTCTTTTTATTAAGATGAAGTTAATATAATGTGTAATTAATCATTTTAACATGTACTATTCAGTGGTGCTTAGTGTCTTCACTATGTTATGCAACTATCGGACCTTCCTAGTTTCAAAATTTTAATCATTCCATCCATAAAATGTCCTATACCCATTAAGTTATCATAGTACATTTCCTCTTTCTCCTAGTCCCTGGTAACCTCTAATTTGCTTTCTGTCTCGATGGAGTTGCCTATCCTGGATATATCTCAAAAGGAATCTTGCAATATGTGACTTTTTTGTGTCCTATTTCTTTCATTTAGCATGTTTTTGAGGTTCATCCAAATTCTATCATATAACAGTACTTCATTCTTTTTATTTATTTTTATTTTTTTATGATTGCCAGGGGGATTGCTTTTGACATTCTAAGTTATAATAACCTAATATAAATTGATACCAATTGAACTTTAAAAGCATATAAATACTTTATTCTTATAGGTCTATTTCCTTTTATGTTATTGTCACAAATTGCGTCTTTATGTATTGTGTACCCCCAATATTATAAGTTTATACTTATTTTTAAATGCACTTGTTTTTAAAATTCACAGAGAAAATAGATGGCTGAATAATATTCCATTGTGTAGATATGCCACATTTTGTTTATCTGTTCACCTGTTGATGGACATTAAGTTTCTTTCCACCATTTAGCTATTAAGAATAATGCTGCTATGAATATTCCTGTACAAGTTTCTGTGTGGCAAGTTATCATCTTTTCCTCTTTCATATATTTTTTTGTTCATTCTCAAACTTTTTTTCTAACAGAGATATTTTAGAATCATCTCGTTAAGTTTCAGATAATCATGTTAGAATGTTAGGACTGGAATTTCAATTATACTAAACTTATATTTGGGGAAAAATTGTTAGTGCTTATAAATTTTAGTTTTTTCCTTCTAGGACTTACTTGTATTCTGTTTATGTAAGTCTTTTATATTACATGATAAAGCTCAGTAGACTGTTTTCATCTTGGGTGCACATTCTGGAAAATATTTGTAGTTGTATTTATTTTGTGAAGATAATTGCCCTGTGGGTAGTAAAAATCCACCTGTTATCATCTGGAAAGCTGTTGACCCTTGTAATGCAGTGGTAAATTCATGATCAAACTGTCACCTGTGATCCCTTGGAAGGCAGACTGTATAAAAAGCTGTCATATAAGGGGAAATATAGGCCTGTGTTGGCTACTCATTTTTAATGGTATCCTATGAAAGAGAAAAAACTTAGTATAGGGCCAGCGGAGGAGAAATCTCCCCGAGCACAGAGCTTCCAGATGAGCTAACTGCTCTGACAAGGCAGGGGGCCTGGCTAATCCTGCCCAGCAGGATTTCCTAATTGCTAGGAAACAGTGACTGACGAATGTTCCCATTATCACTTTCTGAAAAGAAGAGCTCAATCATCACTATCCTACTGTTTCTTCTTCAAGATGTTCTGGCAGCAAATATTTTTTCTATTTTTATATATCACAGGATCACAACAAGCCACATCCAGACATCACAGAGAGGGCTATATTTCACCCAGATATCCTGCAGCTTGAGTTAGGTGCAATACCTGGATGAGACTTTGCGATATTTTCTTAGGAAAGGGGTAAACTTTTCTTTGTAAGAAAAGAAGGATGACTATAGATGTTAAGAAACAGACAAGTAGACTATAGTTGAGACTATCGTTGATCTTTGAACAACATGGGGTTAGAGGTACTGACTGTTCACACAGTCAAAAATCCATGTATAAATTTTGGATCCCCCAAAACGTAACTGCTAGTAGCCTACTGTTGACCAAAGTTCTTACTGACAACATCAGCAGTTGATTAACACATGTTTTGTATATTTTATGTATTATATACTGTATTCTTATAATAAAGTAAGATAGAGAAAAGAAAATGTTTTTAAGAATATCATAAGAAAAAAAGAATATCATAAGAGAGAGAAAATACATTTACTATTCATTAAGTGGAAGTGCATTATAAAGTTCTCAGCCTCATCTTTTTCATGCTGAGTAGGCTAAGGAAGAGAAGGAAGAGGAGGGGTTGGTTTTGCTATCTTAGGAGTGGGAGAGGCGGAAGAAAATCCACATATAAGTTCAAAATCCACACAGTTCAAAGCCATGTTGCTCAAGGGTCAACTGTATTAATTACCTGCCAAATAGTCATTGTCTTCTTCACTTCCTTCTCACGAACAAAACTTCATTTTAAACTCTAAGAGGCAATGCACGTAGCTAAAGTACTACGTTTCACAGTCTCCCTTGCAACTACGAGTGGATAAAAGAGGCAAACATGGATCATTGGTTGAGACTTCAGGTAAAACTTCATAAAGACCACTGAGCTAGTGAGAGATGGTGTCCTTTTACTACCTGTCCCCTGGCCCCCACCTGACCTTCCTTTTGCCTGGAATGTTTTGGTGGAACGATGGATCGACAATTATTGGCTACTATAACTCCCTTCTAGTCTGTCCTCTGTATAAAGACTGAAAAGCTAAAAATGCCTTTCCTTAAATTTTCTTGCAGCTATGGTTTTGGATGTGGTGGTGAATGTTTGACTCATTGGGTGTACAAGTGGATGATTAGGAAGGCAGATGTAGAGCAGAACGCAGAAATATTACTTCCACTGTTTTTGCTGACAAGCCCCACTGGGTTGGCATTGAGTTTTGCTGGGTAAGAAGCATTCCCTGAAGACTTCACTTCTGGTCACTGAAATCATGACTGCAGACTGAAGCAGAAACAGCTTAGTTTTGAAGACAGCAACAGTGGTACAAGCGTCCCATTCATTGCATTTTTGTGATCATGAGGCTTCCTGAGATTGTAACTCTCTCATTGTGGAGTAGCCATGGGATTCTGGAGCCAACGAATGGACTGGCAGCATTTCAATCAGGCAAGCAGCTTCTTGATCGGTAGCTTCCTCGGTGGCCCAGTTCTTACTGGTGACTTTGGGAGTTATACCCGAAATCTTAACCCAGAATTTGTTTAATTTAAAAGCCCTTTAATAGGCTGGGATAGAATAAATTTAAATTTATTTAATTTTTATTAATTCTTTAATTCTTTGATTTGATTGTTTATTAATTATTTAATTGATAAATAATTAAAATTTAAGAATAAATTTAAAAGTACTTTAATAGGCTGGAATAGAACCATTTGTGTGTAGAGTAGATTCAGTTATCTGTCGTTAAAATCTGATTTGATGACTGCAAATGTGATGTGATAGGGAGAACTTGAAACATTATCCTGGGCCATGGTGTGCCTGCAGAGATGAAACCTACAGTTAAGATAGTGAAACAAGCCAAGTTCGGTGGCTCAGCCTGTAATCCCGCGCCTTTGGGAGGCTGAGGTGAGTGGATTGCCTGAGCCCGCAGGTTTGAGACCCGCCTGGGCAACTTGGCGAGACCTCATCTCTACAATAAATTTAAAAAATCAGCTGGGCGTGGTAGTGCGCGCCTGTAATTCCGGCTACTCAGAAGGCTGAGGCGGAAGGATCGCCGGAGCCCAGCAGGTCGAGGCTGCAGTGGCTGGGAGCGGCCACTGCACTCCAGTCTGGGTGACAGAGTGAGACTCCAACTCAAAAAAAAAAAAAAAAAGAGTGAAACAGAAAAGGCAAAAAAGCCTCAGTGTTATGGAATCACTGTATTAACACTTCACTGCCTATCTCTGGAAATTTCTTTTTTAAGCATGTAATAGCATTTCCTCAGTTTAATTTACTT
>CAUYQG010272120.1:0-12107 GCA_963574415.1 Tarsius wallacei | reverse complement strand
CTGTGGGTTTCGAGTTTTGTTCAGGAAATGGATGCCAGTTCCAATTTCCATGAGGGTATGTACTTCATTTTCTATGGTTCTTATGGTTTGAGGTTTAACATTTAGGTCTCTGATCCATTTGGAGTTAATTTTTGTGTATGGAGATAGACAGACGTCCTGCTTCAATCTTCTGCATGTGGTCAGCCAGTTTTCCCAGCACCATTTACTGAATAGGTTCTCCTCTCCCCATTGGTAGGTGGTGGAGGCTTTGTCGAAGATGAGTTAGTTGAGAAATTGAGATTTTGCTTCTGGAATCTCAATTCTATTCCATTGGTCTATATGCCTGTTCCTTTACCAATACCAAACTGTTTTGATTATTGTAACTCTATATAGTAGAGTTTGAAGTCTGGTAATGTGATACCACCTGCTTTGTTTTTGTTTTTGTTTTTTTTGCTGAAGATTGTTCTGGCTATTCTTGGTCGTTTGTGTTTCCATATGAATTCCTGTGTTGTTTTTTCTAGGTCTGAGAAGAATATTGCTGGTAATTGGATTGGTATTGCATTGAATCTGTAGATTGCCTTTGGTAGGATGGACATCTTCACAATGTTGATTCTTCCAATCCATGAGCATGGGATATTTTTCCATTTTTTTTTTTTACCAGCCCCCTTTTGATGGACAGCACGTTTGGTTCCAGGTTTTTGGTATTGTGAACAATGCTGCGATAAACATACATGTGTAGGTATCATTTTTATAGAGTGATTTGAGTTCTTCCGGTTATATTCCCAGTAGGAGGAAGGTGAGGTCATATAGGAGGTCGATATTTAGAATTATTAAAAATCACCACACTGCTTTTCACAGAGGTTGCCCTAGTTTACACTCCCACAGTGTGGAAGTGTTCCCTTTTCACCTCATTCTTGCCAGCATCTGTTATTTTTTAGTATTGATAATTGCCATTCTGACTGGAGTTAGGTTGTATCTCTATGTAGTTTTAATGTGCATTGAGGATGAATATTTCTTAATGTGTCTGTTGGTCACTCGTATGTCTTCTTTGGAGAGGTGTCAGTTCATATCTTTTGCCCACTTTGTAATGGGGTTATTTGTTTTTTTCTTCTCAGCAAGTTTGAGTTCCTTGTAGATTCAAGATGATAGGCCTTTGTCAGACATGGGGATGGCAAATACTTTTTTCCTGTCTGTGGGCTGTCTCCCTGTTCTTTTCATGGTTTATTTTACTTTTTAAAAGCTTGTCAGTTTAATGAGGACCCCATCATCTATTATCTCTTATGCCCCGTGCGTTTCAGGTTTTGTTCAGGAATTGGACGCCAGTTCCAATTTCCATAGGGGTGTGTCCTGAATTTTCTAAGGTTCTTATGATTTGAGGTTTTACATTTAAGCCTCTGGTCCATTTAGAGTTAATATTTTTTTATGGGTAATAATAGGGGTTTTCTTTGAATCTTCTGCTGTGGTCAGCCAGTTTTCCCAGCACCATATACTGAATAGGTTCTTCTCTCCCCAGTGGTAGGTGGAGGAGGTGTTGTTGAAGATGAGTTGGTTGTGAAATTGCGGTATTGCTTCTGGAATCTCAATTCTACTCCACTGGTCTATATGCCTGTTTCTGTACCAATACCAAGCAGTTTTGATTACTGTAGATTTATAGTAAAGTTTGAAGTCTCGTAATGTGATACTTCCCGGTTTTTTTTTTGTTGCTGAGGATTGTTCTGGCTATTCTTTGTCTTTTGTTTTTCCATATGAATTTCTATATTGTTTTTTCTGGCTCTGAGAAGAATGTTGCTGGTAATTTTGATGGGTATTGCATTAAATCTATAGATTGCCTTAGGTTAGATGAACGTCTTCACAATGTTGATTTTTCCAATCCATGAGCATAGGATATATTTCAAATTGTTTGTGTCATCTTTGATTTCTTTGAGCAGTGTTGTATAGTTTTCATTGTAAAGTTCTTTCACGTCTCTGGTCAGGAGGATGCCAAGGTTTTTGTGTGTGTGTGTGAGGGTGGCTATTGTGAATGGGATTGTGCTTTTTATTTGGGTTTTTTTTATTATTGGTATAAAAATGTGATTGTCTTTTGCACATTTATTTTATACTCTGAGACTTTCACAATGTTTCTTATCAGTGCAAGGATGGTTTTGACACATTCCTTTGCAGTTTCAAGGTACACAATCATGTCGTCTGCAAAGAGAGAGAAACTGACTCCCTCTTTTCCTGTTTGGATAACCCTGATTGCCTTTGCTTTTCTGTCTGCTCTAGTCATGACTTCCAATACTATATTGAATGGAGGGGAGAGAGTGATCATTCATGAATTTTTCCAATTTTCAAGGGAAATGTTTCCAATTTTTGTATGTTTAGGAGTATGCTAGCTATGGCTTTCTCGTGGATGGCTTTTACTTTTTTGAGATATGTTCCATGTATGCTTAGATGTTCGAGTGTTTTTATCAAGAAGGGGTAATGATTTTATTGAAATATTTTTTGCGTCTAATGACATAATCATGTGTTTTTTGTTCTGACGTCTGTTGATGTATTTAATTACATTTATGGTTTTATGAATGTTGAAGCGGTGTTGAGTCCCAGAGATGAAGCCTACTTGGTCATGATGGATGATTTTTGAGATGTGTTGTTGAATCCAGTTTGCGAGTATCTTCTTGAGATTTTTGACATCTATGTTCTTCAAAAATATTGACCTGTAATTCTCTTTCTCTGTTGGGTCTTTTCCTGGCTTGGGTATCAATGTAATATTAGTTTCATAAAATGAATTGTGGAGGGTTCCATCTTTCTCGATCACCTGGAATACGTTCAGTAGGATTGGTTTCAGGTCCTCCTTAAATGTCTTATAGAATTCTGCTGGAAAACCAGCTGTTCTAGGACATTTTTTTGAGGTAGTTTGCTTATTACATAGTCAATTTCCTTGTTTGTTATTGGTCTATTTGGGGTCACGATTTCTTTTTGTTTCAACCTAGGCAGGTTGTGTGATGTCAGAAAGTTTCATTTCCTTAAGCTTTACAAGTTTGTTTCCATACAATTGTACATAGTAGTCTCTAATAACCTTTTGTATTACTTTATAGTCAGATGTGACTTCATGTTATGTGTTTCTGATTGTATTTATTTGGGATTTTTTCTCTTTTTTTATTGGTTCGTCTAGCTAGGGGACCATCAGTCTTGTTTGTCCTTTCAAAGAAGCAGCTTTATGTTTCATTGATTTTTTCTTTTATCCTTTTGTCTATGTCCCGGATTTGAACTTTGATTTTGGTGATCTGGATTCTTCTGATAAAGTTAAGTTTTGGTGATCTTGCTTTTCCAGCTTCCGAATGTGGCCTGTTAGGCTGTTAATTTGTGATCCTTTCATTTACTTCATGTTCGTTTGTAGAGATATGAATTCCCCTCTTACTGCAACTTTCAAGGTGTTCCAGAGATTTTGGTAAGTTATTTCTTCATTTTCATTTGTTTCCAGATATCTTTTAATCTCTCTTTTGATTTCATCATTGACCAGGAGTTGTTTGGCATTATGCTATTTTGTGTCCATGTTTTTGTGAGTTTGGGGAGAACCTTTTGGTGTTGATGTTTATTTTTAGACCACTGTTGTCCGAGAAGGTGCATAAAACAATTTTGATGTTTTGAAATTTGTTTATGCTTGATTTATGGCCAAACATGTGGTTAATCTTAGAATATGTTCCATGCAGTGATGAATAGAATGTATATCTGTGGTCGTTGGGTGTAGTGTTCTGTAGGTATCAATTAATTACATTTGGTCGAGTCACCTTGTGGTTCTATATCTCGTTGCTGAGTTTTTATCATGATGATCTGTCTAGGCTTGTGAGTGGAGTATTAAAGTCCCCAACTATGATAGTGTTAGAGTCAATATCTTTTTTGAGTTTACCCAGAAACTGCTTTATAAAAGTTGTCGCTCCTATGTTGGGTGCATATATGTATGTTTAGGATAGATAGTTCTTGTAGATGGAACAAACCTTTTATCATTATGCATTGGTCTTCTGTATCTTTTAAAATTTTTGATAGCTTAAATGGTATTTTGTCTGAAATTAGGATCATGACTCCTTCTTTCTTTTGTGTTCTGTTTGCCTGAAACTTTGTTTCCCATCCTTTTACTTTGAGTCTGTGAGCGTCCTTTCTAGTGAGTTTGGTCTCGTGAAGGCAAT
This sequence comes from Tarsius wallacei, assembly GCA_963574415.1. NCBI lineage: Eukaryota > Metazoa > Chordata > Mammalia > Primates > Tarsiidae > Tarsius > Tarsius wallacei. The sequence goes on along the minus strand of CAUYQG010272120.1, from coordinate 7,965 downwards.
ATATTGTTGCCTGGTGATATTTCATCCATTTGGCCATTCTATGTCTTTTCAGTGGTGCATTTAGTCCATTCACATTCAGGTTAATTATTAAAATGTGTGAGTTGATCCCTATCATTAGGTTCTTATTGAGTTGTTGTTGTTACTCTTTGTTGTCTTTCTTTTGGTTTTGGTGTTGGTTCATGTTTGGTTTAGTCTTATTCCTGTACTCTTGTGAATAATGTTGTTGTTCCTTTTTCCTTTTCTTCTGTGTTTAATACTTTATTAAGGGTTCTTGTAGAGGTGGTCTGGTAATTCTTAGGGATTGGATAGCTGGGAAACATTTTAATTCTTCCTCACTGGTGAAACTTAGTTTGACTGGGTAGGTTATTCTTGGTTGAAATGGCTTATCTTTTATAACTTTGAAGACAGTGCTCAAAGCTTTCCTAGCCTGAAGAGTTTCTGTTGATAAAATATGCTGCTATTCTAATTGGTCTTCCATGGTGGGTGATCTGGCCTTTTTTTCTTGCTGCCTTTAGGATTTTTTCTTTTATATGTACTTTGTTTTGGAGAATTATTTTGTATCTGACTGTTGATATTCTCATTTGTTGTCTTGCAGGGGTTCTCTGAATCTCTTCTGTTAGAATTTTTGCATCACTGATGAAATGAGGGAAGTTTTATTCAATAATCTCATGAAATGTTTTTACAGGGTGATCTCTGTCTCTCTTTCCTTTTCAGGAAGTCCAATTACTCTTAGGTTTGGTCTCTTGAAGAAATTGCTCATCGCTTTAAGATTTTGTTCTGTCTTTTAAATCTTTTTTTTAATGTTTTTGACAGTTTGGGTTAGTTCTGTATTTTGGTCATCAAGTTCTGAGATTATTTTTTCTGCTTTTCTAATTCGACTTTCCACTTACCAGTTTGCTATTTTTTTCATTCACAGTGTTCTGTACTACTGTTATCTCAGTTATCATCTCCTCTCTAATTTCCCTGTATAACAAAGATGATTGCACACTATTCTGTTATTTCTTTCTCCAAGTATCTTCCAATATACATGACTGTGTTTTCTCTTTGAAGTTATTGGGAACATCTAAGGTTTTATTTCAGTTTCTTTCAAAGGCAACTTGGCAATTTGCTTCAATGAGAAACTGTTTTATTAAATAGTAAATACATGAATAGTTAAATACATATATAAATTTTTAAATGTGTGGTGATAGGTACAGTAGTTTATACTTCAAACCCTTTTGATGTGGTAGATTCATCTGCCACCTGCCAGCATCAAATGTGTGAAAAACCGGGTTAATTATTTTGTCGTTCTGCTTTAAAGAAATCCTGATATATGCTTTGATAAATTCTTACCTAGTATGAAGCTAAACAGAAATGTGGAAGCCTTTAGCAGGTTAGCATCATCATTGGTTTATAAGTGATTTTGAACTCTCAGATGAATGCATTAATTGACACTAAGCAACACGTCTGTGGCACAGGAAGAGAAAAACTTCATTTTGACTTGCTTGTTGTTAAAAAGTCTTTCCTATTGTGAACCCCGTGAAATAGTCATCACACTGCAGCCTTTAGGATAGAAAACTTGTTTCCATATGGATTTGGTGTTATTTTCTCATAATTTACTTAAGGGAAAGAAACTTATGTTCACACCTAAGCAAAAAATTGAAATGTCAACTTTCTTTGGGGGTTCACATATTTTAATCCCTGAAACAATGTAATGCATAGTCTTAATTAATAGGGACTTGCCAAAGTTAACTTAAGGAGTGAGGTCACCTAGAAACCTAAGCTGTAGTCAGATGACATGATTTGTAACTCTTCATGAGGCCTTAATCCTAACTTCATTTCTTCTAATTTGTTAATTTTTAATCTAGATTCAGTCTCCTGAGATAATTAGGAAAAAGACACCAATTAAGCTCAGAAGTAGGCAGAATGTAGATATTTCTCCTTAAGCCTAATAATCTCTATTGCTCAGAGAAGCAACTTTCTGGCAAAGAACAACTGAACAGTTTTTGAAATTTGTTGGAGTTCTATTGCTGATTGTTCACTGAACTGACACAAATGATCACACCACATTCTGTTATTTATCTCACCCAGAGTCATCCAATACACACGTTTAGGTTTTCTGTTTAGTACCACTGAAAATATCTGAGGTTTTCTCCCAGCTTCCTGGAAAGGCAACAGGTCAACCTCTTTTCATGTGAAAGTGTATAACTTACATCTTAATTAATTAAATAATTAATTAAAATGTTAAGCTCTGCTTTGCTTCACAGTACATGGCACAGTAGGCTATACTGAAAACTGAGTCACTGAATCTATATGTCACCTGTCATTGTCAGATAAGCATTTATCGCAATGCTTCAAAGACATCCTGCTACCTGCTTTGTCAAACTCTTACCTAGAGTGAAACTAAAGTGATAACGTGGAAGACTTTCCCATGTTAGCATCAACGTTGTTTGTAGGTTACTTTGGCACTCTAAAATAAATACACTGATTACCATGGAGCAACACAACTCTCGAACAGGAAGAGAAAAACTAGGTTTTACTTGTTTCTTGCAAAAATGCTTCATTTTGTGAACCCAATGAAATAAACATGACTCCAGACTAGGATACAAACTATGTTTCAATAGGTGCTGAGATCTCTCCTTATAGCTTTCATAGGGTGGAAGATCCTTTTTTTGTACTTATATGTAAATTGGCCTAGGAGTTTTTTTGGAGATTCACATATAGCAATCCCTGAAACAATGCAGTTTGCAGTCTTAGATTCTATGAGCCTGCCTATATTAATTCCATAAGTGAAATAATTGAGACCCTTAAACTGAAGTTAAAGTTTCTGAGTGTTTTACTCTTCATATATCCTTCAGCATATATTCATTTATTCTGACTTTTTCTCCTTTGGCCTAGATGATTAGTAATCAGCTTCCAATTACATACAGTTGAAGGTAGAACTCAGGTAATTCTTCTTAAGATTAATGTTCTCTATTGCCCTGCAAAGCACTCATAGAGCAAGGGAACTCAAGAGCAGGATTTTGAGTTTGTTGGAGTTGATCATGCTTTTTTTTTTTCCAGCACTGACACAGATAATCACACCACATAGCATTTTGTATTATGTCAAGTGACTTTCAACAAGCATTTGTGTGTTTTCTCTTTAATGTCACTAGAAATAACTAAGCATTTCTTTAAATTTTCTTCAAAGGGAACGTGGAAATCTCCATTCATATGAAAGTGTTTACTTACTTCCAAATTCTAAAACACAGATAAATAAAAAAAATATTGTGTTGTTAGACTCACTTCATTTTACTACAAACTGTTTGAATATGTGATCCATCTCCAACCTGTCCACAGCAAAAAATGAAAAAAAAACAAGTTGGTTTATTTTATTTTGATCTTGCTATGCTTTCAAGGAATGCTGATATCTGATTTGACAAACTCTTACCTGACTTAACCCACAAAAATACTGTTGAATCCTTTGACAGGTTAGCCTCCGTATAGTTTTGTATGTGATTTTTACCACTCTCCGATGCAATGCGTCTCTGGAACAGAAGAGAAAAACCATGTTTTCACTTGCTTTTTCCTAAAATTATTTCCGTTTGTGAACCCCATAAAATAATTTTAATACTCTAGCCTCTAATATACAAACTGTATTTACATAAGTTTCTGTGTTCTCTTCTCATAGCTGCCATAATAGTTCTTTTTGTAGTAGTACAACATTGATGGAACAACTAAATTTGGAGTTTCTCATATTTCAACCCCTGAAAAAATACAGTGTGTGTTCTAAAACAATGTGGAATTACCTAGATTATTTCCAGGAGTGAAATAATCTTGATCCATAAGCTGCAGTTATATGGCATAAGTTTTTAACTCATAATGGCACATTGGTCTTACTTTTATTTCTTCTGATATTTTCACCTTTGAGCTATATTCAGTCGCCTGAAATAATGAGGAAAGAGTCTCTAATTAGGCCCACAAGCAGGTAACATCAGTTGTTTCTTTTTAAGCCTTATGATGTCTAATGCTAATGAATAAATTTTCTGGCAAGGGCACTACAGTGCATGATTTTGCCATTGGTTGGTCAACTATGCTTTGATCCCTGACCTGACACAAATGATCACACCTCATACCGTTTTTGTTATGCCAATTGATTTCCAATATGCATGTTTGTTTTCTCTTTATTATCACTAGAAATATCTAAGAATTGCCTTCAGCCTCCTTCACAGGCAACTTGGCAATCACCTTTCTTTTCAAAAGTGTTTTACTTACTAGCAAATACATATAGATAAATAGATAGATAGATAGCTAGATAGATAGATAATGTAATGTGTAGATAGATAGATAGACAGACAGATAGATAGATAGATAGATAGATAGATAGATAGATAGATAGATAGATAGATAGATAGATAGTGTGGTGTTAGACCCAGTTGGTTATACTACAAACTGATTGAATGGGTGGATCCAACTGCCACCTGTCAAAGGCAAAAAACAAAAATGCAGTTTAGTTTAGTTTATTCTTTTTTCTCACTATGCTTTAAGAAAATCCTGATATCTGATGGGTGCTTCAGTGATTGGCCCTAAACTATTATATGTGCCCCAGTGACTGGCACTCCTCTGTGATGGATGCCCCAGTGACTGACAAAAATGACGTGCCTATAGAAATCTAGAATAAACCTAGCTTAACTTTTATGCCTCAGCATCGCCATTTTTGCTTAGATTTTACCCATGACACATTTTGAATCTTTCACACGTTAGAAGGAGATAAATTTCCAATAGGCAGTTTTTTGGAAGCATTCAGACATTTAACTGCAGGCCAAGTGGCAGCCTATTCACCCCCTCAGCAATCTGATGCAAGACAAGAACAGATTCATAGAAATGATAATAGACCACCTTTACATCAAGATGTTTGTGGGATTTAAATGACTGACAAAGTCTCTTAAAGAAAAAACCCCTCTGCTTGTTTCCTCTCTTCTCACCACATAAAGGCATGAGATGCTTGTCTTGTGACCTCAATATCTAAGACTCTTGTTACTACACAACATCAAATATCCACAGCCCTGGACACACTTTCAGGACAAATATTCCCTACCCACAGGTCCTTAAAAATACAAATTTAGTAAGCGTTTGAGGCCACACCTCTGATTTCCATCCCCCTTTTCATTCTGTGAAAGGTGAATAATAAACCTTCGTTCTTTCTAATTTCATACTTCATTGCAATCTTGCACTATTCCCACAACTCTGGCACCACTTATGGCCCATCTTCTCATTTGACAGGTTCATCTGGTGATTAAAACAGGGAAATAGTCTCTGTGACTCTTCTCACTCTCCTCTCTTCAACCCTGTTTCTCCCTGTGTACTGTGATAACTGGCTACTGTGGCTGGGGTGGCTCACTCTGTGTCTGGAGGCCCCAGAGAAAGGCAGAAGACCACTGGGGTCCTTCAGGGTGTGAAACTAAGTTTTATCCTCTACCTTGAACTACAACCAAGATCTCTGAGCTCTCCATGAACCAGAGTGAGTCTCGGTAGATAACTATCTTTTCACCAAGGTGACAACTTGGAAAGGAAAGAAGACCCCACATAAAGGACCTGGACCATTATTTCCTGACCAGATGAGAGGTGAGAAACATACCTCTTTTTTTTCCACTAATTTCTCTGTGACAATTGCCTCAGTGACTAGTTATCTTTCATAATGATTGCCCTAGTGACTGACCCTCTTCTGTGATGGGTGCCACACTGACTGATACTTCTCAGTGATGGGTTAAACACAGAAAGTTCCTACTTTGAAATTGGTGACAGAGTGACTGGGTCTCCTCCATAATGGGTGTCCCAGTGATTGATCATCCTCCATTTTGGGTGCCCAAGTCACTGAACTTCTTGTGTCATTTATGCACCAGTGACTGACTTCCTATAATAAAGCTTTCCCTAGTCCTCTATTATGAATGTCACAGTTAATAGCCCTTGTCAGTGTTTGCTTGACCAGTGACTAGCTCTCCTCTGTGAGTAGTACCCCTGTGACTGACCCTTCTTTGCTATAGATGCCCAGGTGACTGTCTCTTCTCTGTGATGTATACCCCAGTCCTTGTCATCCTCTTTGATGGCTGATACAGTGACTGACCCTCTTTTGTGATAGAAGCCCAGTGACTATACCTCCTCTGTGATGAAGATGCCACTGACTGGCACTTCTCTTTGATGTTTGTTTCAGTGCTTTGGTCTCCTTCACTATAGCAGCTTTATTAACTGGGCTTCCTAAGATTGGTGTCTCTGGGATTAGCCATCCTCCAAGTTGGGTGCCACAGTAACTAACTCTCATTTGTGATGGTAGTCCCAGTAGCTGGACCTCCTATTTAATTGATGCCCCTGTTACTAGCACACCTCTGTGATGGGTAACACAGTGACTGAGTCTATTCTGTGATTGGTGTCCCATTGACTAGTTCTTCTCAGTTATAGATGCCCCAGAGATTGACATTCTTTATAATGGGTGACCCAGTGACTGGTCTTCCTCTGTGAAAAATACTCCATAGACTGATCCTCCTCTGTGATGGGTACCACACCGATTTTGCATTATCTGTGTTAGAGGCCTTCCTTAGAGATCAGAGACCCAGTGATGGGACCCTTCCTAATGGCTGTCCTGGTGACTAGCCCCCCTGAGTGAAGGTGCTTCACTAACTCTTCCTTATCTGTGATGTGTGCCTTTTGAGATGGGTGACCCAGTTACTGGCTCTCCTGTGTGATGATCATCTCCGTGAATGACTCTCCTCGCTGATGAGTGCCTGAATGAGCACACATCTGTAATGTGTACCCCAGTGAATGTCCTTTCTCTATAATATGTGCCCCAGTGATTTACTCTTCTCTGTTGTGGGTGCCCAAGTGACTAACCTTTCTTTATGGTAGTTGCCCCAAGGAGTGCCTGTCCTCTGTAATCAGTGCCCCAGTCACTGGCGTTTATTAATAATGGTTGCCCTAGTGATTAACCCTCTCTGGGATGGGTGTCCCAATGATTGGCGCTACTCTCTAATGGGTGTTTCAGTGGCTAGCCCTTGGCTATGATTGGTATGCCACTGTGCCTTTGTGATTGGCCCTTTCTGTGATGTATGCCACAGTGACTGGACATTCTCTATGACTTGGTGCCACAGTTACTGGTCATCATATATGATAGCTTTCCCAGTGACTAGCCCTTTTCCTGATTGGTGTCCTACTGATTAGCCCAAGTTTTTGATGGGTGAACAGTGGCTGGACCTACTCTATAATGGGTGCCCAGTGATTCATCCTATGCTGCAATGGGTGCCCAGAGAATGGACTTACTTTGTGATCAGGGCCCCAGTTACTAGGCCTTCTGAATATTGTTGCCCAAGGCACTGGCCCCCTTCCACTACGGGTGCTTCATTGACTGTGCCGCTTCTATGATTTGTGCCCAGTGACTGCTCCTAGTCAATAATGGTTGCTCCAGTGACTATCCTTCCTCTCCGATCACTGTTCCACTTACTGATCCTCATTGATAACGGGCACCTTCATATATGGACCTCCTTTGTGATGAGTGTTACCTTTGACTGCACCTCTTCCCTAATGTGTATCCCAGTGCCTGGACCTCGACTGAAATTTGTTCCCCAGAGTCTGACATTCTTATATGATGGATGTCCCAGTGAAAAGCCATCCTCTTCAATGGCTCTCCCAGTGACTGGGCCTACTTGATAATGGGTGGCCCAGTGACTGGGTCTTCTCTGTGATTAGTGTCACAATAATAGGCCATCTTCTGTGATGGTCAAAGCAATGATTTTTCCTCTCCCACTATGGGTTCTGGTAACTGGGAATTCTCAAAAATGGGTGCACGAGTGACTAGCCCTCCACTCAAATGGGTTACTAGTCCTGCTTTCAGGAGGGTAACTAACTCTGCTTTCTGATGGATGACTAGTCATTGGGGCACCCAATTTTGAGGAGGGTCAGTCATTGAGTCACCAATCAGAGGGGTATCCATGTCAATGGAGCAACTTTTATGGAGGA
>CAUYQG010272119.1:0-19796 GCA_963574415.1 Tarsius wallacei | reverse complement strand
GAGGTGAGTGGATTGCCTGAGTCCGCAGGTTTGAGACCCGCCTGGGCAACTTGGCGAGACGTCAGCTCTCTAATAAATCCAAAATTAGCTGTGGGTGGTAGCGCGTGCCTGTAGTTCCAGCTATTTGGAAGGCTGAGGCGGAAGGATCGCTGGAGCCCAGCAGGTCGAGGCTGCAGTGGCCGGGAGCGGCCACTGCACTCCAGTCTGGGTGACAGAGTGAGACTACAACTCAAAAAACAAACAAAAAAAAAACCGCTTAAACTTATTTGGAAAGCTTTTTTTTTTTTTTTGAGTCAGAGTCTCACCGTCACCCAGGCTGGAGTGCAGTGACACGTTCATGGCCACCAGACTTGACCTGCTGGACTCAGACAATCCTTCCACCTCAGCCCTCCAAGTAGCTAGAACTACATGCGTGCGCCACCACATCCAGCTAATTTTTTGATTTATTGTAGGGACAAGGTCTTGCCAAGTTGCCCAGGCTGGTTTCGAACTCCTGGGCTAGGCAATCCTATCACCTCAACCTCCCAAAATGCTGGGATTACAGGTGTGAGCCACTGCACCAGGCCTGGAAAGCTTTTTAAAAATAATTGAATTATCTATGCTACCCACCAGAACTTAAAGATGCTAAATCAAACTTACTGTTAATTAAAATATTTAATTAATGTTTTTGTAGCTAGTATTAGATATATGCCACACTTATCATAAGTAGAATCAGTGCTTTGGTTATTTTAAATAAATGCTTTTAGGCATCTATGGATAAACTATGAAAGGTCTCTAACTTTCCTCTTTTCTTGTGCCCTTTTTTATCCCTTCTTTTCAAATTTGCCATGTGAACTTGTACTTAACAAATTAATCAGCTACAACTGAAAATCCATTTATTGTAGCAGACATGACAGCATCTTTTGAATAAAAATGATTTGTGATACTGTCCCAGTATAAAAGTCACAGATAAAACATCAAAGTTTTATATTCTATATGCAATGTTAGTAAGTTAAAGCGTGCATGTAAAATTGCCTTGTAAAGTGCAAAATTCAATTACTAATGTAATGCTATCTGTGATCTTACTTTCAGAATTTTTTTTTTTTTTGAGTTGAGAGTATCACTGTGTAGCCCAGACTGGAGTGCTGTGATGCAATCATGGCTCGCAGCAACCTAGACCTCCTGGACTCAGGTGATTCTTCTGCCTCAGCTTCCTGAGTAGTTGGAACTACAGACACATACCACCAGGCTGGCTTTTTTTTTTTTTAATATTTATGGAGAGACAAGTTCTTGCTATGTTGCACAAACTGATCTCAGACACCTGGGATCAAGGGATCTTCCCACTTCAAAGTGCTGGGATTATGGCATGAGCCACTACACCCAGCCTCAGAATTTAAATAAAGAAAATAATTACTAAATATATTAATTCATTGATGATTAAACAGTTAAAATTAGCTCCCAATTACCTATATGAGTCCATTTATATCCATAATATATTATGTTTGTCACTTACTGCTTTGCTCTATCAGTGCAAATTCCCCTCAGGCAAATCAGCCACTATGACGAGAGAAAAAACAGAATCGAATCTTACCGGAAGTTGCAACCACAGTCCTACTGTAAAAATATCCTCCTCACTTACTAAGGTAATATTTTGAGGAAAAAAGTCTTAGTGTCCATCTTATCTTGGAGTAACAGAGAAGAATATGAAAACTGCAGAAGAGGATTGGTCTCAATCTGCCTGAATACCACTTGCAGCATCCACACAGGAGAAATATGGGGAGGTGCAATCCAGCTCTGAGGTTTATTTTTTTATTTTTTGGTTCTTTGCAGTGTTGAATTATGAAATAATGAGTTTACTAAAAATGCAATTATGTTTTCCTGTTCCATATGTTCTTGTAGTATAATCAATAATATATACAGGGAAAAAATCATAATGAGAATAAAGTCCCATTTTGTACATCACTTTACATAATCTGTTTGCTTTTATTTGTTTTAGTCCAAAAGCGTCATCCTTTGCATCTTAAACTTTTGAGTTGCCTTTGTGTATGTGTGTGTACACATACATTCTTATACACAGAGACATATACACCTAGATATACACAATTAGTCTGCAGACAGCAATTATAAGAATATTGAAATCTCACTGTTCTATCTATATAGAATACAACTTTTTCACATATATTATTTTTCTTAGATTATTTTTCTCTATTCTTATTTTAAGAAATCATCCCACAGCATTATCAGAGATTTTTTTCACATTTTATCAACATTGTAAGTATTTCTGAGCTATCAAAATTACAAGGCAACTTTACAGATAACAGGTAAAACATAAAAGCAAATAGTCTATAATTCTGATTATAAATATATTACCATATACTAATAAAAAATTCACAACCATTGAAATACCAAGTTCTTTAGCTCTAAAAATTATCCCAAAAAACTGATATATAACTATTTGACTGTGTCTAGTCACTTAATTTCCCATTTGATTTTCCACGTTACTGCATGAAGAAGAAAAGCTTAAATGAATATTAAAAAGGTATTCTCTAAGCACCTTTCCTATGCCTAAATGTAAAAATTCACATCAGATAACAAAAACAAATGAATAATGTAAAACTATAAAACGAGTTTGTCAGCTCTGATACAGCAAATAAATAACTAAGATGTTCCTTAACATTGATCTAAAAGTTACAAAAAGCTTTCCCCACTTTTTGGCTAAGGCATAAAAGATTTCATATAAGAAAAGCACATTATACTCAAGAATTAATTGTCTTAGCCAGTAGTAGATACCAGATAAGAAAAAAAATAGACTTCTAAATATACTTTCAGATAAAGAAGATCATGTGCAACAGAGCAGATCCAGTACATTTCAATCATTCACATTAAAAATATATGACTTACCTACTAAGCCCCAAGACTATTTCTTAGCTCTGTTCCCTTAGCGTTGTCATCAGAAATATAAGTACAAGATAAAAGCAGAAAGTCATAGTCATGCAAAAAGAATAGGTAGCTGCAAAAGATAAGAAGATCAGAACTAGGATGCCTCCAGTCTCTTTACCCTCAACCAAAAACCAGAGCATCTGGTCTTTGGCATTCATTGGAGAACTAAACAGGCACCAGGGAGCTACCTTGGAAGATGATCCTTCCTCCAAGATAGTGTACTTAGCAGCCTCTGTAACAAGACTCCAAATAGCACAAGCGCCAGAGGAAATCTACTGAGCTGTCAATGACTTGGGGACCCTGGGCGTAGTGGAGTGAGAATTTTGTTTGATGATTTATTATCAATACCAAGTACAATTTATATGTTAAAGTTAAATACTCATTCCATGAAAATGTTTTCTCAAAATGGGATAGTATTTCATTCTTTTCTTCTACAAATAGAAGTTACAGATGCAAATCTTGGAAATTTTTTCATTTGTGTAGTGTATAGTCATATGTGGTTGAATAACTATATTTAAACAGTAATCACTACATCTGAAATATCTTCAACTATAAGCAACAATTTCTGGAATGAAATTAAAGTGAATGAAAAGAAAAATGTTAACGCCTTATTACACAAGACACTGGCAAATTTCCCAGTATTAAAATATTGTTATCTTTCCAATATGGAATACATTCAGTAATTGTCTTTTTTTACAATTTTAACAAAGTTATATGCAAACATTTATACGATCATCATTCTTTTTTCAACATTTTTCTTCACCAACTATTCTACAAAATATATCTATTCCTTCCTCTCCAGAGAAAACAGTGAATTTTTATGACATGGTAAAACACTGAAATCTATAGAGTGTTTCTCTTTATTTTAGGAAGATACACACAATTTTTGTTTCTCCTATGGTAGACACTGTTAATGTCTCCCCGGAAATGCTTTACCAGGCTTATGGATCTCTTCTTTAGCTGCTGTGAGTGTTGGCTGCAATAAAAGCAAACATTTTTCCCTCTCCAGAGAACTGCCTTCCTCAACTGACAAAAGTCACCTCCACTGGAAAGTAGCATGCCATTCCCTCCCGAGGTATGGCTCAGAGCTAATGACCTACTGATGTGGGAATACCAAAGTCCGTCACCCTTGTTTCAAAGGAGAAAACACTGCCTTGCAATTTACATTCAAAGAAACAACTTTCCAAAATACACACCTCCCCTCACACACACAGCCAAGATCGTCCATGGCTAGGCTTTACCTGAAACCACGTGCTTCCTCAGTGGTTTTCCTTTCCTTTCCTCCCATCACTTTCTTAAAGATTTTTCTGAAGAATATTCCTTTAATAAACCATGTGCACAGAAATCCCTTTCTTAAGCTCTATTTCTAGTGAAACTGACCTACGACAATACCAGGAGTGAGCTGAGGAGAAATACTCTAGGAAGGAAATTCTGGAGTTGGATCATTTGCTGGCCAGCTAGAAATGAATACCCCATCATCACTGTTGTGAGTGAAATATCCATGGTTCCTGATAAGTGGCAATGCCATTATTAAGATTTTCACCTGTAGAGAATTGGAATGTATATTTAGAAAGGGATTATATGTAGAAAGGGATGCACTGAATCATACAATATCTCTATCCTTTCAGAGGTATGGGAGAAACAGTAACTATATAGACTGGAATGGCGTGGCTGTTGCTGAATGCAAAACGAATGCACTGAAAATTAAAAATGACAAGTTCAGGAAAGTCAGTCACTAGTATAAAGCAAAGTATGAGAGTCAAAAGGCCTCCCTAACTTTGCTTAATGGGCTCTCATCTCTTGTCAGAGGGAAGATAGAGCTGTAGACTAGTCACAGAATCTAATAATAAGAGTGAAAGAACTTCAGAGAAGGCTGAATTTTCAGCCTAGGCAAATCTATGCTAAAGTGAAGATTCTGTCAAAGCAGCCACAAATACATGAGACTTACTATGGGACTACTTAAAACCCACATTACCCTTGAATCTTCTAGGCCTATAGAAGTGGAGCTTACTTCCCCTTGTTGGAAATGGAAGACCCCCTCCTTGACAGGAGACTATGAAAAAGTCTCAAATTAGGTAGACGTCTTACGAGACTGTGCCGCCCTCCCTTATGATCTATCTCCACCTCTCCTCTTGACCACCTGACCAATGAAGCGTCAAATCTTAACATAAACCAACTGAAAGAGTACTGGACTTGTTAAGAATAAACAGATTCTACATCAAAGAAGAATCTGCTAACACATACATGCAGGTACTGAGAGAATGTGTCTGGCAACGAACTGTAAAGGTGTTGGGTTGAAAAGGGAAATGCATAAAGCTAGACAAGATAGAATTTGTCAATCTAGGAGACAGAATCCTGGCAGGGGTCACAGGAGATGGTATTGATATGCAACTAGGATAGTTTCTGGAAGCTTAAAAAATGGATGGTCTATATTAAATGAAGTAAAGATGCCAATACTTCCCTGGAAGATTGGGGGGAGGGGAGGCAAAGAGAAGTGTATATGCTTGAAAGATTACACTAGGGAAGACAAACACACTGGCCTATGTTTCTTAGCATAATTTAGGGGACATTCTATTGACCAAGATGATACAAATACATAGGCAAAGGGGACATAAGCATAGCTGAGAAGTTAGTGGTGGTGGTTGTACTGAGTAAGCCCAGGCCAAGGACAGAAGATGGTACCAGAAAAATGAGTTCATTGATATCAATAGGAATGATCAAACTTCAGAATAGAAGAGGCCAGGTAAAAGCACTTTAAAATGTCAGAGCAAAATGGAAAGAAAAAGGACAGCAAAGTTAGAATAGCGCCAGGGAACATTGACCCATAGGTTTCTGGGGAAATGGCTAAGAGAACACAGTGCTCCTAAGGGAATAAATTGAGATAGATATTTAGAAGAAATTGAAAGTGAATGAGAAGACTGAAATAAGCCATTTAAAGAAAAGTCACGACCTCATGCTCAGCTGTAAAGACCTGAGCCAACTAAAGGAGACACCAGATAGCCAGGAAAAAAAATTTATACCACCACCTCAAGTTTATACACTTGTAACTCTTCCATTCCTTCCCAAAAGGACCTATGTCATTTACTCAGGTAACCACACACCGAGAAAAAGAGGAATAAACAGAATTTTTGAGAGCTGGGTACAGGATCCAAGTGGACAAAAACATCCAGGGACCTAGAGCACCATCATGAACCTCCACTCCCAATTAGAGTAGGAGCATAAGGGGTTACATAATAAATGAAGTCCCAGCTCATGTCTATCTCACAGTGGACCCACTCAGAGGCCATTTCCTTGATTCCCAGATGTATAATCAGAATGAATATACACAGTAAAGATGGAACCATAACATCGAATTTTTGACCTAGAAAGGGTAGAGCAGAGATGAAGAGGAAGTAGGGATTACCAAGGGGTTAAAATAAACTTTTGGCGGTGATAATGATGTTATGTTATCTTCATTGTGGTGAGGTTTTCACAGGTATATACTTGTGTATATTTTAAATATGTGCAATTTATTGCATGTCCATTATATCTCAATAAGCTATTAAAAAACCCAGATCTCTCTCTCCTACTTTATATGATACTCTACCTCTTTAATATAAAGGGAAGTGATTGGTAAAACTGCATGGAAAGATGCTCAACAAATCTATTGCCTCTTCCTCTGTTCTCTGACCCAGAAAAGAGTCTGCCATAGTAAGGTATCAATTGAAATCCATGTTATCATTTGGTAGTAAGACCTGTGGACCCAATGGTCCTCCTATTCTATTCAAGAATGAACTATTACCAAAAACTGGAGATATTGTTTGAGATGGTTACTCTTCCCAACCTTCATCCCCTACATACTAGGTTTCTAGAGGGCAGGAACTTTCAAGCCCTTTTTCCTATACCCATCAAAAAGTATATCTGACATGTAGTAATAAAGCATCTACCCTTAAGAAATTATGCAATTTAAGTCAGAGAACCTGGGTTTGGGTCTTAGTTTCTGCCAGTTGTGAAATCATGGGCATTTTACTTATTGGAACACAATTTCCAAAATCTGTAAAAGTGAGGATACTATCTTAATACTACATGATTTAGAAAGTCATAGTAATGATTAAGATAAATGAAAGTATTAATTATAAAGCATCATATAAATATTAGCAAACACTCCCCTTAAAAAAATCATTTCAATAGTAAGAGTAGGTAGTGATAGTAGTAATTAATGGTGGCAGTTTCCTACTAATAACAGGATTGGAGATCGGGTCTCTAGAATATTTCTTGTGCTTTTCCTATACAACTGATTACAAAAACCGATGGAAAAGAGGATAATGATACAAGGTGATATACAAAAGAACTATCAGAGTAAAAGATTTTGGACGTGTAAAAATGTTTTGAAAAATGATTTTTGACTAATGTCTTCAAAACATGCTTAAAATTGAAGTGACTGTAGGTTTAACTTTCTTAGGCAACAATAAAATGCTATAATTGAGACTATAATAAAAACAAGATTTGATTTTGTTAAACAACAAAGATTTTACAGAGAAACATGAAACAAGAAAATAAGTCTTTCAACAAAAAAATTAAAAAGTAAAAAAAGGTGATCATGAAGCTAGAAGTCTACTTTATTAAGAGTTAGAAAATGTCAAAGTATGTTGAAAGAGATTTTAAAAAGCAACCAAGTGAACAAAGCAAAATTCTTTTTTTTTATGGAATATTTATACTGAGACTTTGGCAAACAGAATGAGTAGCTAGGGTAGAAATAAAAAGTGATAAGGCTGGACTTGGTGGTTCATGCCTGTAATCCCAGCACTTTGGGAGGCAGAGGAGGGATAATTGACCAGCCTAGGCAACATAGCAAGACCTCGTCTCTACAAAAATTCAAAAAATTAGCCAGGCATGGTGGTACATACCTATAGCCCTAGCTATTCGGGAGGCTGAGGCAGAAGGGTCACCTAAGCCCAGGAGGCCCAGGCTGTGAGACTGCAGTGAGTTATGTTCATGCTACTGTATTCTAATCTGGGTGACAGAGTGAGACTCTGACTCAAAAAAAAAGCAATCGAGGTTACAATTTTTTAAAAAACAGAACAGAGAATTTTGTAAGAAGGCAGTATTAGCCTAATCATCATATAAGCATTCTGGATAGAAGATTTCACAAAATTTTGTTTTATGGTTACTTTTTCTCTCTGATTCTTCATTCATGAGAGAAATGGAGGGAGGGGGGATGAAGAAAATGTATTAGTTGTGTTTTTAAAGATAGTATAACTTGTTTAAATTTTTCATATGACGTAAACAAATAAAAAGCTGGTTTAATATTTTAAAAAGTAATAAGAAGATATTGAAAAAAACAAAATAAGAAGGTAGATAATTTTGGTTTGTAAAAAGAGTGAAAAAGACTAGAGAATGTTTCTTTCTCTCTCTCTCTCTCTTTCTTTTTCTCTCTCTCTCTCTCTCTCTTCCCCTTCCTCTCTCTCTTTTGGCAAGCACTCCAAAATGTTCAAAGAAAATAAAAAGTTAAGGTATTGGCAGGCTTGCCATTTTTGAAGAACAAAATAAACAAATTTATAAAAAACACAAAGACAAGGTACTAACAAACTGACTTTATTTTTATATGATGGCTTTCAGGGCTAAGAACATTACTAAAGAAGAGGAGCGTGTGTGAGATAAAACATAGAAAGATTTTTAAAAGAGGATGATTTAAAAACTAAATACAAAAAAAGAACCATAATCAAGCTTCAAGGGTGATGAACCGTATCTGGGAAAGACAGTTCAATTTGAAGAAGTCAATCTCTTAAAACCTTTAATGAAATATGGATATAGAAAAAACTAAACTGACTACAATACTTTCCTTGTCAAAATAATAGGGACTAGAGGCTGCTAGGCTTACTAAAAATACGTCACACTTACAGTCATTACCTTATAAACATTGGCAAAAGTAATCAAAGACTCACAAACAAAGGCATCTTAAAAGGAAATAAAATTTAAATCATGCCAAAAGAGTTATTTTTGTTACAAAAATCATAAGATTTTTATAAAATTATAAAATAAGACATTATTAGTAAACATGGTATCATCATGTTGCGGAACTCACAGGCTTAACCATATCTATCAAGTATTCTAGACAGTCAATATGCACTATTCTAATAACAGTCTACTTCCAGAGTAAGAAATAATTACTTAGAACTTTGAGGAAGATTACTGATTCAAAAATCATATATGCCCAGCCACATGTGAGGAATAAAATGGAAGTCTTAAACAGACACATTCTCAGAAAACATCACCAGTATCTTTCCTTTAAAAACTACTGAAAGCATTCACTGTTACATTGAAAATTAAATTATATTTAAGAAATCAAGAACAACCGGGCACAGTGATGCATGCCTGTAGTCCTATTCAGGAGCCTGAGCCCAGTAGCACAAATCCAGCTTAGGCAACATAGCAAGATCCTGTATCTTTTTTTTTTTGAGTTGGAGTCTCACTCCGTCGCCCAGACTGGAGTGCAGTGGCCGCTCCAGGCCACCGCAGCCTCGATTTGCTGGGCTCCGGCGATCCTTCCGCCTCAGCCTTCCAAGTGGCTGGAATTACAGGCACGCGCTACCACGCACGGTGAATTTTTTTTATTTATTGTAGAGAAGAGGTCTTGCCAAGTTGCCCAAGCGGGTCTCGAACCCATGAGCTCAGGCAATTCACTCACCTCAGCCTCCCAAAGTGCTGGGATTACAGGCTGAGCCACCAAGACCGGCTAGGATCCCGTATCTTAAAAAAAAAAAAAAATTAATTAGATTGAAAAAACAGTGAGATTGCTGTGGTTAAGAACTATAGAAAAAAAAAAGAACTAAAGAAAGTAGGCACAGAAATAGAAGTACCAAATTCTTATGGAAAGAAGAAAACATATTGATTTATACTTGATCAATAATTAAATGATGTTGTGAGCTGAACTGTATCCACCCAAAATTCCTATGTTGAAGCGCTAACTCCCAGTATCTCGTATATTTGGAGAAAAGACCTTCAAATAGGTGATTAATTAAAAGAAGATCATTAGGGTGAGCTCAATCCAATCCGACTAGTGTCCTTATAAGTAGACGAAATTTAGGCACACAGAAAGACACTAGAGCTTGTGCATACACAAAAAAGACTATGTAAAGACACAGCAAGAAGGCAGCCATCCACAAGTCAAGAAACTAGCCCTCAGAAGAAACCAAACCTCCTAACACCTTGATCTTAGATTTCTAACCTCCAGAACTGTGAGAGATAAATTTCTGCTGTTTAAGTCACCCAATTTATGGTACTTTGTTACAGCAGCCCTAGCAAACCAAATACAGATGAGTAAATGTTTTTACAAATTTTTTAACCTTAGGTAACAACCAAGGAAATTAAAAATAGAATAATATGAAATCAATCAATGCCAATGATGAAAAGCAATCAATGTGTTCACAGTTGAAATGTAACTAGTTTAAGTTTCGGGAAAGCAATTTGTCAATAAGAGAAGTCTTAGGAAGGGAAAGTTGATGCATTTTAACCTACGGAATCTTTCAGAGTCTTTCAGGAAATTGTTAGAGTGAAATCCTGAACAGAATAAAAGATATAATCAATGATAACCAATAATAATTAATAATCAACAAAATTATAAGGTATTATTTACTTAGGAAATAATAAACATATTTGCCAGACCATGCTCTAAAGGCTTTACATATTAGCTCATCTAAGCTTCATAAAATTCATTGCCACATTATTTTTTAAAAATTATTTAAAATTATAAAGCCCAAAACATTTGCTAATAACATTTTGGCATAGTTTTTGTTTTGTTTTTTTTTTTTGAGTTGGAATCTCACTTTGTCGCCCAGACTGGAGTGCAGTGGCCGCTCCTGGCCACCGCAGCCTCGACCTGCTGGGCTCCAGGGATCCTTCCACCTCAGCCTTCCAAGTAGCTGGAACTACAGGCACGCACTACCACGCCCGGCTATGGCATAGTTTTTTTTTTGGTATAGTTTCTTCAATTCTTTTTGTATGCCTTTTTTTATTTGTAAAGCAAAAATGAAAACCACATTTATATTCTTTTTTCACTTGACATGAATAAAGGTAGTCAAAAAGCATTATTCTAATATCAAATAACTGAAAGCATAATGGAAGTCAATAGAAAACTAGGATTTTGCTTTATGTGCAAGATTTTATGAACATACATAAAGTGAGGTTAAGCTCTACTCTTTTGAATACACCAATCTCATACATATTTGGTTATGCTTTTGTTTATTTTTAATGTCAGTTATAGTTTTACCAGAAGTAATAATATTCATACTGGATAAGTACAAGACATAAAGCTACTTCTTAATGCTAATTCTCAAATATCTACAGATGTATAATCAAGTGTAACCACAAACAGAATTCAAACAAATTTGGTAGGAACATTGTGAGAAATTTAAATGTACGTTAAGAGACTCCTGAAATATCAGAACCATCTGTAAGATTTTATGGAGAAAGATATCTAGATGATCAGTTTAACAAGGTTTCCCTGCCTTTCTGTAGCTACAGGCAGATTAGACAAAGCACCATTAGACTGTGAAGACTGAAAATCTTACTGTGATACGCTTGCTTGTATTTTGTTGCTAATAATGGAGATTTATACTGAGAGGAAATCATCAAGTCTAGATTTTTCAATGTTTAACAATAAAGATTCAAAAAAAAGGATAATTCATAAAGTAACATCATGCCTGAGAGGGAAAAATATACAGACATTCTTTAGAGCTAGTAAGAAAGGCAATAATTTCAGATCTTGAAACACTTTGGAGATTTAGCATTTATTATTCCTGAAGATAAAAGTCAAAAAGGAATGAATTTCCCGATCGAAGTGTGTGTAGAAGGGAGGGAAGAAGTATGGTAGCTAATTAATTAGGAATAAATAAATAAAATAATTCCCAGGCAGCAGCATTAAGGACCTGGATGAGCTCAGAGAACTTAATTTGTTTTCACTACAGACAACAGGGTTTTCTCTGACAATACTTAGCAATCTAGAGACTTTATATATGAAAATGCTAGACCCTGTGTTAAGTCCTCCTCAAAAAACCACACTTACCACCCCTCTCTATTTCAAATTGTATATATTATACTTATAAAATACTTATATATTATGCACTGTTTTGGTTTTTTTTTTAAAAAAAAAGAGAGAAAGAAAGAAAGAAAGAAAGGAAACCTCTGGCATGAAAAATTCATTTAAAAATCCTAAAATTATATTTTTGTCAAATTAACAAGTATACCTTCCAAGAATAGCTCTGTTTTAAATTGTTCAACTTTTTTTATTAAGGTTTTGCTCTTGAATCATTTTATTTCCAAAGTGCATAGTGAGTACACTGAACTGTTACTGCCTAAAAAACTAGTTGGAAAACATCTTGGCATTTTCTTAATTGAACATATGAACGGAGTATAACCAAGAGAAACTCCTACATATATACAACAGGAGACATACACAAAAATGTTCATAGCAGCACTTTCACAATGGCAAAAGAGTGTGAAAAAATCCCAAAGCCCATCAGTGGGAGAATGGATTAAAAACTGATATAGTCACACTATAAAATATTATACAGCAGCAAAAATAAACAAATTACCACAACCCATAACAACATGAAGGCAATGTAAAACCAAATGGGAAAAATAGAACAATACTTTTTTGTGAAGATAAAACAACTAATGCTTTTTAAAATTGCATGTTTTGTTTTTGTTTTTTTGAGTTGGAGTCTCACTCACTCCGTCCCCCAGACTGGAGTGCAGTGGCCGACCACCGCAGCCTCGACCTGCTGGGCTCTGACGATCCTTCCGCCTCAGCCTTGCAAGTAGCTGAAACTACAGGCGAGCGCTACCACGCCGGCTAATTTTTTTGATTTATTGTAGAGATGAGGTCTCGCCAAGTTGCCCAGGCAGCTCTCGAACCCGCGGGCTCAGGCAATTCACTCACCTCGGCCTCCCAAAGTGCGGGATTACAGGCTGAGCCACCGAGCCTGGCTTAAAATTGCATGTTTTTTAAAAATCTCAGAAGAAAACAAAGGAATGATGAATTTGGGGCTCAATATAATGACTGCCACAATTTAGAGGAGTTGAGGAAATAGGATGGATAAGGTGAACAAATGGTTTGATGTAAATTATTGCCAAGGCTCTAGCTCTTGTTTGGGATGCCAGGCTCGTGGACATTTATTACAGTATTATAAAGTAATTAAGCAGGTTCCTGATAGATTGTTTAGGTTTGCCTTCTTGTCATAAACAAGTATAAAACTTGGCAGAATACATGAAACAACCGCTTTAAGGCATTAGACAATACACAACACAAGGCTGAGATTCTTAAGAAAGGAAAAAATTTACCTAGCTTTCTGTCTGAAAACAATTTCCCAATGGTAGCAAGAGGAATTAGAGCTCAAGTAGAAAGCACTGGTCTTACTGAGCATAAGAAACATAATCTGGTGTTAAAAACAGAGATTAGAATTCAGGCTTGCTAAGGCTGCTAAAATTTTTGATGCAGAGTACTAGACAGAGAGAGCTAAGTGAATAAGCTCCAGAAATACGAATAGAAATTTATTCCGATTCCTGCCCAGATCCTAAGAAGTACAAAAGCAGGCTATCTGGAGCCCGACAGACTATACCTTCTGAGGTCTTCTGACAGTTGATGAGAAATTTCAGAAGTCACAATGTACTAGGAAACCCTCTGATCAAGCAAGCTTAGAGAGATATTTGTGAAAATCCCAGGGCATTCAGTTGAGACCTCACAAAGGTCACACACTGAGAGTAAAAAAAAAAAAAAAACACTCTCTAGAAATAAGGACTGTGTCCTACGACAAAAAAGAAAAGGAGTACTGTTCAAATAAAGCCTAAAACCAAGCTTTGACAAGATTGAGGTAGTCCTCCCTAATTTAACTGCTTGACATAATGAAAATCAGATATTAGGCACTGCTAAAGGAGGAAGAGAGGGAGGGAGGGAGAGAGAGAGGAGAGAGGGAAGGAGGGGAGGAGGGGGCATAAGGGGCACACAACCACCCATTGGGTACTGTGTCCAAACCAGGTAGGGAGAGGGCTCACTAGACACCCAAACCTTGCCTTCACTCAATATGCTTAAATAGCAAATACTCACATGAACTCCATGACTCTAATATACAATTTTTAAAAAATAAAGTGAGATCTAAATGATATAGATAAAATATAATAAAAGTAAAAATCAGCATTCTTAAGATGAGAACATAATGTGGGAACTCTACAATGCATCATTTACAGTGGTCAGCCTACAACAAAATGTTACAAGACATGCAAAGAGGCAAGAAAATGAATCTGTAAGCATGAGAACAAAAAATCAATAGAAACTTAAGGAGTCCTACAGATGACCAGGATGTTGCAGTTGGCAGACAAAAACTTTAAAATAACTGCAATGAATATGTAAAATAATTTAGTAAAGAGGTGGATACAGTAGGGACACAGATGGGGACATTTCAACTGATTAATGGAAGCGTTAAAAAAATGGCAATTCTAGAACTGAAACGTGCAATAACAGAAGTGCACAATACATCACACATGATTAACAGTAGAATGGAATGAAATCAGAGGATGTCCTCTCCTACACCTTCTACTTGTCCAAAATATTCGTAACTTTTGAGAAACAATAGAATCATAGATACTCTGACATTGTTAGATAATAGGGAGAGGAGATGTGTGAGTATGGTAAATTGACATCTGTGTTGTCACAAATAATAAAGAAAACAACAAAAGCTGCCCTGTTGCAAAAAATATAGAAAATAGGTGATACTGACAGGCAGGAAATAGTACTTTAAAATCGAGCCTATTTTCTTTGACTTGCCCTTTTGCTATAATGGAAAGCACTTATGTTAATTCTAAATCTACAGTTTCAAATGATTTTTGTTTACAGGTAGTTTAAACCTCTGCATTACATAACATGCATATTATATATGTGCACATGTAGAATTAAAATGGACAAATTCTTAAAAATTATACTCTCTCAATATCATCCAAGTGGTAAATTATTGGTCTAGGTGGCATATATTGGAAGGAAGGGAGAAATTTTTTTATTAGAAATTTGTTTACTAGAAATATACAGTAATCCCTACAAGATTCTAATAAAAACAAACATGAACAATTGGATAGCCTCCAAATGTGCTACCCTATTTGTTAAAAATGAATATGTAAATATGGAGCTTGGTAATTTTAAATTCACAATTTAAGGTGAACTACACTTAACAGAAGTATTAAGATTATTAGTTGACTTTGGGTAAATCAAATGAAAATATCTGATTTAAGTATCAATATCAATTCTTAATACTTCTGATCCTTGACATTCGTGGAGTGAAAAACTTCATGGAGGTATTTTTTCTGATGAATATAAAGATGAAAGTAACATTTCATATAATTTGGGTGATGAGGAATTAACTTTGAGGACTAAAGTGATCAACTTCTAAAGGATAATTATTATTAATTAATAATAAACTCTTGTTGGATTAGGAATTCAGGATTATATATTATATTACAATCTATTCGTCTCAGCATCCAATTTATATTCATTTTTTGTGTTTTCCACTGTATTTGAACCACTTTTTAAATTTTTCTTCTTTTGCTATATGATATGCTGAATCATAAAAATGTCTTGTCCCTCATGCCCTTCCCAAGATTACCCACCCTAATCCTCATGACTGTGAATATAGCATACTTGTGGTTATATTATGTTGCCTGATAAAAAAGGATTTCTACAGATGTATTAAATTCACAATTTAAGGTGAACTACACTTAACAGAAGTATTAAGATTATTAGTTGACTTTGGGTAGATCAAATGAAAAATAAGCTGGGGGGGGCAATCTAGTCAGATGAGTCCTTTAAAAGCAGAAAATATTTTCTTGCTAGTAACAGAAAAAAGTAAGAAAGATTCCAAACAGAAAAAAAAAATGTGACATACCATTGCTGGCTTTGAAAATGGAGAAGACCATAAGGCAAGTGATGCAAAAGCCTCTAGAAGTTGGGAGCTGCACCGAGCTGACAGCCAGTAAGGAAACAGGGACCCAGTCCAACCCCAAAGAACTGGGGTCTGCCAACAGTCAGAAGGAACCTGGAAGTGGATTCTTCCAAGATCTTTCAGCTAAAAGCCCAGGCTAGTCCACATCCTGATTTCAGCCTAAGGAGAGAACTCAGTAAAGCCCAGCTGGACTTTTGACCTATAGAACTACAGGAAAATGCATGTCGTTTTAACACACTAAACTGTGGTAATTTGCTAGGCAACAATAGAAAATGAATACATGCTACATTTGCATTAAGTGTTTTATAAAGCGGTGAATCTTCTTTTGCATTAATCATCAGGAAGAAAATAAGAAGAGAAAATCAAATTATTCTTATGCAAGTAAAGAATTCCATATAATCTCTGAACTATATTATCTGTGGTTCTGATTTTCATTGAAACTGCTCACGTATATATTAGTTGCAATGCCAATACTAAGGAATATAAATAAGCATTCTGTTAGCTGTATGTGCTTCATGGGAAATATGGTAATATTCTTTAAAGCACATATTTCTCTAAGTGTATTTTCATCATCAGATTTACATTTTGTGCAAATAGTTTTTATAACAAGCTGTTCAACTTCTCTAGAAAAGGTAGTGTGTCCTATTTTTAATGTTCACCATGTTTTGTTTCAAAATTATGATATAATTCAGAAGGATCCAAAAAAGTAATGCTCAACATTTTATTGTAAAAATACATTGTGGCCTTGAAAAATTTATTAATTTAAAAATTGACCAGGTACACAGATAATTATCATCAAATTTTCAGCACACACTTTCATTTCTTATACTGTGATTGACACTGGTTGAAAAATCAATTGATCAATTAATTTTATCTTTAGCCTACTCATTATAAATATCAAATTTCTTTTAAACATTCCCTGTGGAAATTACCTTCGACATGGATGCGCACCCAATTAGAAGGTAAAGAAGTATGATAGCTTTTGTCTCTTCATTGTATCTGGTCAGACATTTTCTCTTAAAATTAGATCAGTCATATCAATCATGTGTTTTCTGTGAAGGAAGACTCTGTACATCTTTGCTCATATTTTGCACTAGTGACAATCATTAGAATTTAGATGAAGTAGTAAGAAAGAATATTTAAAAGTTACATATTCTCTATATAGCCTGATGACTGATAATTTAATTAGAACATAAGGTCTCAATCAGTCACTAGACAATGGACTATATCCAATGATATTTGGAAAGGCACAATAAATTGCAAAGAATGGAGCTGAGGATTACAAAAGAAGCTACATGTATCATTCCTACCATCATAGTGTTTAACCAATACAATTTTAAAAACAAAAGAACAGATTCTTCTTTGATAATGGCCAAGCAGCTCCCCTCAAGCTAACCTTTCCACAAATAGTAAACAGAAATTCGGGATTAAATATGAACAAATAACTATTTGAAGGTCCTAGAGAGTAACAAAGATATTGGGGAACAAGTGATTCTTGGAAAAAGACAACACTAAATGAGTTTCTCATTTTTATGACTTTTAGTCAAATCAAATTATTGCCTGGAAGCTAAATATATGAAGAAAACTCAGATTTACTGGCTTGAAAAACCAGGAGTTTGAGCAAAAATAGAGGGTGGAAAGTGAGGGGTATATGACAAAAAGAAAGCTATAGAAAGGAAAAATAAAATTCTGTGTATAAGAAAGACTGCCAAAATCTCATGTATATGTAAGAAGACAGTCTGCTGAGTACACTGGTACATGCCTATATAATACCAGCTTGGAAGACTGAGGCAGGAAGATCCCTTGAGGAAGTAGTTTGAAACCAGCTGGGGCAACATAGTAAGACCCCCATCTCTAAAAAAAAGAAAAGTGTTTCTAATTAGCTGAGCATGGTGATGCACATCTATAGTACCACTCAGGAGGCTAAGGTGGAGGGGGGGATCCTTTTTGCTTAGAAGTTGAAGAGTGCAGTGAGCTGTGACCATTGTACTCCAGCCTGAGCAACAGAGCAAATCCTTATTTCTAAAATAAACAAATAAATTTTCAAAAGAAGCTCAGATAAGGGGCAACCCCTTTGGCTCCCCTCCCACTGTAAGAGCTTTTCTGTCCTCACAATAAATCCTGCTTTCTCGCTAACACAAAACAAACAAAACAAAACAAAACAAAAAAACTCAGATAAAAATAATCAAAGGTCAAAATAATTAAAATTTCAGCTACTGTAACCTCACAGTTTGCAGTTAAAAATAATCAGTACTCTTCAGAGGGACAAATTTCAGAGTCTCAATAAAGCTTTATTAATCAAGTCCAAAATATAATTCAAAATTATCTGATAATTAAGAAATAGAAAAACATAGTCCATACTCAAAAGAAAAAGAAATTAATGGAGAATGACTGAGATAAAGCCTGGATTTTAAAATGAGCAGAAAAGAACTGTAAAACTACCATAAAAACTATGGTTAAGGAAATAAGAGTCTCAAAATGAGTAAGAAGATAGGAAAATCGAGTAAAATGGTGTCTATGGGAAAGAACCAAATTAAAATTTAAGAACAAAAATATTTGAAATTAACAATTCACTAGATAAGCTTTTCATCTGATAAGAAATTATAAAAGAAAAAAATCAGTAACATTAGAAATTACTTAATCTGAAAACAAGTTTAAAAAAATGATAGGAACCCATGGCACAATCTTAAAAAGCCCTAAAATACAAATAACTTATAAATCAAAAGAAAAATAGAAAGAAAATGGGATTTACAATGTTAGAACAATGGCCAAAAAAATATTAAAATTAGATAAAAATTTAAATTGGATAAAAGACATAAATTTACAGATTTACAAAGCACAGAAGACCCAAGCAAAATAAATACAATATAAAACTATGTGTAAGCACATTGTAATAAAACTGCTATGAACAAAAGAGAATGTTTTGAAAGCAACCAGAGGTAAGCACATTAAATACCAAAATAGATCAGGCTGAGTGGTTCAGCTTGTAATCTTAGCATTTTGGGAGGCAGAGGCGAGTGGATTGCCTGAGTCAGCGAGTTCAAGACCAGCCTGGGCAACTTGGCAAGACCTCATCTATACAATAAATCAAAAATTAGCTGGGCATGTAGCACGCGCCTGTAGTTCCAGCTACTTGGAAGGCTGAGGCAGAAGGATCGCCAAAGCACAGCAGGTAGAGTGAGACTCCAACTCAAAAAAACAAACAAAAAAACAATGATTGAGGTGCCAATGACTTATCATAATGAATTACTAACTTCTCATCAAAAACTCTAGAAGCCAGTTTTAACTGCAAAAAATTAAATTAAAAAAAAAAAGCCTGTCAACATAGAATTCTATAGCAAAAATATTCACAAAGAATGAAAACTAAATAAATGTGTTTTTTTTGTTTTGTTTTTTCAGGTAAACGCAAATGGAGACCTGAATACCTGCACTTCTAGTAATACCAAAGGAAGTTCTCCTGACTGAAGAAAAAGTATATCAAAGGAAACCTATATCTTCAGAAAGAGAAACGATTTAAAGGAAGAATATATGAGTAGATACAAAACACTACTTCTTTTTTTTTTGCTTTGCTACTTGTTCCTTTTAACTTGCTTAAAATATATGACTAATGAAAAGCATTTTAAATAAAATAGTACAATATAAACACTAAATAGATTGTGAAAGACTGTGAATAGATTGTGAAAGTGTAACCAATAACAACTAATGATAAAAGATATATATATATAGCTAATAAGCAAATATATAAATTAAAATTAAATGATAAAATGTATTCACATGCCGGGCTCGGTGGCTCAGCCTGTAATCCCGCGCCTTTGGGAGGCTGAGGTGAGTAGATTGCCTGAGCCCGCGGGTTCGAGACCTGCCTGGCCAACTTGGCGAGACCTCATCTCTACAATAAATCAAAAATTAGCT
>CAUYQG010272109.1:0-15283 GCA_963574415.1 Tarsius wallacei | reverse complement strand
GTAATTTAAGTTGAACTCATGGCATTTTCTTTTAAAGGCATCTTTCTTTTTGTTGACAGTCTTAGAGTCTTCTGCTTTCTCATCAGTGGGTCTTTCCCCCTCTTCAAAGAAGCTCTCCAGTGATGTTTGTTTTTTTTGCTCTTTCTGGCTAGGGTTAGCTTGTGGGCTTCCTAAACTGTGACTGAGACAGTGTGGGAAAGAGGCACAGATGGAAGTGGTAAATAAAATAATGCGTGGGCCACACACAGACTAAAATAAGTGCCAATGTCTGACTTAAAGCCTGCCACCAGATGTAGCTGTACAATTGAAGTACATCAACTCACTTGTCACTCACTGAAAGGGTTTTGAGATGAGTCTGCAAGCAAGTGATTTATCATGGTCTCTGGGTAGTCAAACCTCACTGCTAATGTTAACTTGTATTTGCCGCCACTCTCCAGTGCTAGCATCACTGCCTGAGCTCCACCTCAGATCATCAGGCATTAGATTCTCATAAGGAGTGTGCAACCTAGTTCCCTCATGTGTACAGTTCACAAAAAGGTTCACGCTCCTATGAGAATCTAATGCCGCCACTGATTTGACAGAAGGGGAGCTCAGGTGGTAATGTGAGTGATGGGGAGTGTCTGACACATCTAGGGCTGAACGATGGCTGTAAATACAGATGAAGCCTTCCTCACTCACCGGCTGCTTACCTCCTGTTGTGTAGCCCAGTTCCTAACAGGCCATGGACTGGTACTAGTCTGTGGCCTGGGGATTGGGAACCCCTGGTACAGGGGACAGAGTCAATGAGGGTGGGAGGAAGAGATGCTTGGGATGCATTATTCTCCTTGGTGATGAGAAGACTCAATCATTGCCCCCAAAGAACCAAGGGATCACAGTCAAATGGGACATCACGGCTGACAAGGGAAAGGGTCTCCTTGTGAGGTAAGGACTCAGTCAGATATCAGTCTAGGAGGAAGAAGCACCATTGATGGTATGTTACAATCTCCCAGAGTCTCTCTTCTCCCAAGATAATTTGCATTATCTTTTTGAAGCTGCCCTGTAATACCCCTTGGATTGGCCCACACTTACCTAGTGAGCCACCAAGACAGTATCCTAAGGAGAGGCAAGACACATCCTAGCCCAGCTGCTACCCTCCCCCTGCTGGCCAATGCCTTGAAGTAGGAAGGAATTGTAGGGATTACTTTTAGATCCCCTGGGAGAACCCATCGTTCAGCCCTAGACGTATCAGACACTGAGTCCAGCATGTGCGAACATGTGTGGTCCAAGTTTTTCAGGTGTTGAATTGTAGAAACAGCAAAAGAAGAGGATACAAGTTTTGAAAGGGACTCTGTAGGCCAGCATCTTCACACATCTCAGGTTTCTAAGGAAAGTGAGATTTTTCTTCAAATAAGAAGATAGGGTCCACTCAGACAGACTGATCATGTTTGTTGGCAGGCCCAGTCCGACTTCTGAAACTCTGGCAGAAGTTTTTGCAAGGCGAGGGAAAAGGGCCAGCTCTTTGGCGGGGGTTCCCAGATCTTGGTGGAAGCCACAAGGGATCAAAACACATGACTCTTTTCCAGAGATGCGAGGCCAGCTCCCAGGGAGGAGGATTTCAGTGGTGGCTAAAACACACCTCTGAACCAGTGGTCATTGCAAAGTCCCAAGTCAAACCAACCACTTCGACAAGGTATTTGGCAACATGGAGAGAAGCAGGGACATTGATGTTGTAGTTCTAGAAATGCGTTTAAAGACTTCAGAAAAATACTGTGGCATGCATGCTGGGGTGAAGAAGCCGCTGAAGTCACCGGAGAAAGATATATAAAGAAGTGAATGTCATCCGGGCATGATGCCTCATGCCTGTAATCCCAGGCATTTGGGAGACTGAGATAGAAGGATCGCTCAAGGCCAGGAGTTCAAGACCAGCCTGGGCAACATAACAAGACACCATCTCTAAAAAAATTAAAATAAGTGACCATGACAAAATAGGCCTAGATGGAAGAAGTAACAGCAGGCCATCTATAGGGTAAGGCTGCTGGGTGCTCAAGCTGTCTGGAAGACCAGGGAGAACCCTTGAATTCTCGCTGTTAATAAAGTCAATTCTGAAGGAAGTGGAGGAGGAGAAAAAGGAGGAAACGTATTTCTAAAAGCTTGTAGAAAAATGTAAGGCTGCTGAGTTAGCAACCAGATCTCTGGAGCCGGACTTCGTGGCAGAAGCTACCACATCGAGGCAGCCCCTACCAGCCTTAAGTGGTTGACAGTCATCAAACCCCACCCTCAAACTGTGTGTTTCTCAGTCAGAGCTGCAGGGCCCAGAAGAGCATGCTTGTGCAGTGTTTTACTCTCTTCCACAAGATGCGCTGGGTCTCCGAGATGGCCCTGGCAGACCTCCTCTTACAGGGAGCAGAGTTGGTCAAAGCCCCAGGTGCCACACTGCCATTATCACTGTGTTTGGGTCCAGCCTGCACATCCCACTTGTTGCATCAGCCAGTGACGGAGCTCAGCAGGGACACTAAGAGACCTATTTCTGGGAGACCTGGCACTCCTCTGGTAGCTTTCCCTTGTTTCCTATTTAAATCAACGTGACACTCACAAAACAGAAAATTAATCGCTTTACAGTGAACAATTCAGCGACAGTACACCCATATTGATTTATTATGGTCTCTATGCAGTCAAACCTCACTGCTCATGTTAATCTGTATTTACAGCCGCTCCCCAGGGCTAGCATCACCGCCTGAGCTCCACCTCAGATCATCAGGCATTAGATTCTCATAAGGAGCACACAACCTAGATCCCTCATGTGCACAGTTCACAATAGGGTTCCTGCTCCCGTGAGCATCTAATGCCACTGCTGATTTGACAGGAGGCAGAGTTCAGGAGGTAATACGAGCGACAGGGAGCTGCTGTATATACAGATGAAGCTTCGCTCATTCATGGGCTGCTCACCTCCTGCTGTGCAACCGTCTCCTCTATCAAGTTCCAAAATGTTTTCGTCATCCCCAAAGGAAACCCTGTATCCATTCAGCAATAGCCTCCCATCAGTCCCTGCCAAACACCAATCTGCTGTCTCTATGGATTTACCTATCTGGATATTTCATCAAAATGTAATCATATAATGTATAGACTTCAGAGTCTGCCTTCTTTCACTTAGCGTGTTTTCAAGGTTTGTTCACATTGTAGCATATATCAGAACTTCATTCATTTTTATGACTGAATGATATTCCATTGTATGTATGAGGGGGATCCCAAAAAACCCAGAACTTATTTATAAAAAAATAGTATATCGCCAAAGCCATAAAAGTGATAATACTGACCACATTTGATTAAGGAGTTTGTGGATCGCAAATATCTAATAAGTCTCTTGCAGGAAAAACCCCTCCGGGTCCAAACCCCCAAGTTAGCCTAATCAGCCTTTTGTGATCTGCATGACACAGATAGACCCCACCATGGCAGCAATCATGTGACTAACCCACCCATCTGCCTGCTGTCCATCACCTGACATCAGTAACTGTGCTTGCCTGCCACTTTGTGATGACGTGAAGCAGACCACTACCCAATCATCTTAATGATCTTCCCCCATCAAGGGGAATGGTTAAAAGGACTCAACCACAAGCAGCCAGCGGCCACTGCCTTGCTAGACTCTGGTGTGGCCACGTGCTCTTTGAGCTATGGCTGTCGCCATGCTTCCTGGTTTTGACCCCCTCCCCCACCTTGGGGAGGTGAATCTTCTCTCTCCCTTCTCTTTCTCTCTCTAATTTACTTTTAAATAAACTACATTTTAAAACCTAATTAAAAGAGATGGTATATTTAACCTTATATGTTTAAACCTCAGTCACCTTCAAAGTACTCTCCATTTGAAGTAATACACCTATTGAGATTTTTTTTCCACTGCTCAAAACAGCTTTTGAACTCATCAGTTTTGATGCCTTTTAGTGTTTCTACCATTTTTTGTTTCACCTTTTCCACATTGGCAAAATGTCTCCCTTTGAGGACTTTTTTAATCTGGGGAAACAAACAAAAATCACTTGGGTGAGATTGGGTGAATAGGGAGGGTGCGGCCCATATGGGGCCATGCTATTTCTGGTCAAAAACTGCTGAACACTCAAAAGCAGTGTGGGCAGACGCCCTCATTAATCACTCACCACGAAATGGGAAAATGCCTTGAAAGAATCTCCAGAAAAATTCACTGAAGCCAAACGCAGCCTCTCACAACAACACTAGCTTGTACACTGATGCTGATGGGTTCCTAGAGCACTTACCTTGCCGGGGTAGCCTGCACTACAAGGGTCTCACCCTCCAAAAAGTAATTCCAGCTTTTTGGGGGTCCCCTATCATATGTACCACATTTGCTTATCCATTATCTGTTGCCTGATATTTGGGTTGTTTCTCCCTTTTGACTATTGTGACTAGCACTGCTGGGAACACGCGTATGCAAACATCTGAGTTTCTAAGAGTGGTATTGCTGGGTCATATGGTAAATATATGCTAACCTTCTTGAGGAACCAACAAACAATTTTCTATAGCAGCTGAGTCATTTTACATTCCCACCAGCAATGTACAAGAATTCCAATTTCCCCACACCCTCGCCAACAGTCGCTATTTTCCATTGTTTTTGTTATTATTGTTACAATCATCCTGGTGGATATACAGCAGTATCGTATTGTGGTTTATGTGTTTATCTTTTTATTTTTATTTTTTCATGTGTTTACCTTTTAAAATAAATGTCTATGCAAATCACTTGCCCATATTTTAATTGGGTTATCTGTCCCTACACTGGTTTTTTTGTTTTGTTTTGTTTTGTTTTTGAGTTGGAGTCTACTCTGTTGCCCAGGCTGGAGTGCAGTGGCATGCTCACGGCCACCGCAGCCTCTACCTGCTGGGCTCAGGCGATCCTTCCACCTCAGCCTTCCAAGTAGCTGGAACCACAGGCGTGCAACACCACACCTGGCTAATTTTTTGATTTATTGTAGAGATGAGGTCTTGCCATGTTGCCCAAGCTGGTCTCGAACCCCTGGGATCAGGCAATGCTTCCACCTCTGTCTCCCAAAGTGTTGGGATTACAGGCTTGAGCCACCGCCCCTGGCCCCCTTCACTGTTGAGTTGTAAGAGTTCTTTGTCTATTCTGGGGACAAGTCTCTCATCAGATATATGATGTGTAACCTCATTCTAGTGTAGGTTGCATTTCATTTTCTTGGTAATGCCTTGGCTGCACAAAAGTTTTTAATTTGAGGAAGTCCAGTTTATCTATTTTTTCTTTTTTTGCATGTGCTACTGTCATTTTGTAAGGATCCACTGCCAAATCCAAGGTCATGAAGATGTATCTGTTTTCTTCTAAGAGTCATGGTCAACTTTGACTCAAGGGCTCCATGACAGCTTTGCCAAACTTCCTTAGACTCCACGGCCGCCTAGGAGGAGCCTCTCTCCAACTTTTTCTTCCCGTCTCCTACACTCAGGGTTAGATTTGCATCACCAAATGTCAGCCCTCATGGCCGCCCCAGGCTAACTCTCAAGTTTCTCTCACCTCCCTTAATCATATTCTTGCACATTTAATCCCATCTTGGTAACTGCTTCTCAGAGGACCCAAACGAAAACAAGATAATAAGATTTCTCCATTTTGGCTGGGCAGGGTGGCTCATGTCTGTCATCCCAGCACTTTGGGAGGCTAAGGTGGGAGGATCGCTTGAGTTCAGGAGTTTGAGACCAGCCTGGGCAACATAGCAAGAGCTCTTCTTGACAAAAAAAAAATCAAAGTTAGCTAGGCATGGCAGTGCATACTTTTAGTCCCAGCTACTCTGGAGGCTGAAATGGAGGATCACCTGAGCCCAAGAGGTAGAGGTTGTGGTGAGCTGTTATCATGCCACAGCACTCCAGGCTGGGTGATAGAATAAGACTCCAACTCAAAAAAAAAAAGAAAAAGAAAAAAAAAGATTTCTCCATTTAAAATTTTACAATTCCCCTACATCAAAAATAAAATGAAAGATAAACTGCAATACTGGAAAATATTTCAAAATTTGTTAAAATGTACCAAGAGCATTATTAATTCCATTTCTGGGATTCTGTCTTCCGAAAAACAGGTAACAACAAAAAAAAGAAGCTTATGAAAGTTGTTTTAAATTATCCTGGATTGTGATTCAGAGTCTGGCTTTCTGCTGAGCGCGTGGTCTGGCACCCTGGCCTTCTCCATGTATATTTTGCACAAGCTGGACGGGTCATAACTCTCAGAGGTTTGAGTGCTCAGGTGTCTCGGCCAGAGGCTGATGGCAGGAGTATGGAGGACAGGTGTGTGCCTCTTTTTCTGCACATAGCATATGGCCCTGGTGTCACAGAGAGGGCTGGCGGGCACTGTGGCCACCTCCAGAGAAGGATGTACGAAGAGCACCAAGACCCAATGCCAGCTTGTTTTAGGGGACACCGGCCACAATAGCCAGGCTGAAGACCCTCCTCTAAAGGACGTGTGGGTAAACACACACCCATCAGGAAGATGGAAAAGGAAAAAAGTATGCAAACCTCCCCAAACACATGTGACTTCCCCGCTGGAGTCTCCCAGGCACACCTGGAGGTGACTTTGAAGAGGGGTTCAGGGTGAGGTCCAGCTGATGGGGGCTAAGGAGGCTCCAAAATGAGACTCCTCTATGAGGTACCTGGCAGCTGGCAGCAGAGAGCCTCATCTCACCTGGTTCACACGGAGAAGTCTGGAGCGGGGCAGCCCCGGTGGGGCACTTTAAGGCTTCAGCCTGGCTTCTCGACCATTCTTCTTGTCCTGTCTTACTTCTCCGTGCCATCTTGTCTCCAGCCCAAGTCTGATCTTCTCTGGATGTTTTATGTCCTGGATTTAAAAGAGGAGACACTCTCTTCTAAGAGTCAGAAAAGTTCCCAGAAGCCCCAGAGGGTGTCCCCTCACATTTTCTTGGCCAGAACTCTATCTTGAGGTACAGCTTTAAACTACTCATGCACAAATGTTTGGTTTGAGTAGGCTAATCAGGGTCTACTCTGAAGCTGATGGTGGGCTTTACTTCCACGTAATCATGTAGGCAACGGGAGAATTATCAAATAAAAGCAGATCTGTTAGGTAAAGAAAAAAATAGATTTGAGGCAGACCATCCATAGAGTTCATTAAATGTCTGATTTTATTTTATTTTGTATTTGTAGAGACAAGAGTCTTGCTATGTTGCCCAAGCTGGTCTCAAATTCCTGACCTCAAGCGATCCTTCCGCTTGGCTTCCCAAAGTGCTGGGATTATAAACATGAGCCATCATGCCCAGCTTAAATGATTAATTTTAACGTTAACTCACTCAGGGCTTGGAAATATGGGTTACATTCATAATAGCAATACATTAGAAAGAGCCTCAGTGTAAGTTAGGATGATGACAATGGCTTCCCCAAGTATCTCCTTTCCACTTGTGACTCCCACCATCTATTCATCCTCCCCTATGTAACCAGAGCCATGCTCACAAAACACGAACAAAATCTCATCCCTCCACCACTCAAAACCTTCCAAAGTCTTTCATGCACTGAGAATAATTACAATAATAAAAATGGTATGCATGGTAACAACGAACACGCTTTGCCCACTGGGCCTCCACCAGCTGCCTCCAGCCTCCTTTCTGACCATCATGTTCCCAATCCCTCACTGGTCTTTTTGCTGTTGTCAAGTTCGTTCCCATCTCAGGACATTTACACTTGTGCTCTCTGCCTGGATTCTTACCCAAGTTATTCTGCATTGTTTGATCCTTCATTTCATTCTGGTCTCTGCTCAATCATCACTCCCCCAGAGAAGGCTTCCTTGACCATCTTGTCTAAAACAGTCCTTTTCCCACTCTTCTAACTCCTAGCACTTCTTTATTTCTCTCTTTAGAATACTTTTAATTGAGAAATGCATCCCATGTGGAGACGTGTATACATTTATATTTATAATTAAAGCAACCACATGAAGTGAATATCAATGGACCCATCACCCAAATTAAGGAATATAAATCCTTTAGTACCTTGTGCATGCTTTTTTCTCCCTTCTAGAGTTATCCATATCCTGAAGTTTAGGTGAATAACTTCCTTATGTTTTAACACCTGTGTGTGCGTCCCCACCTGTATATCGGTTTAGTTTTGAAAAACTGGGTAGCAAACTAGCCGGAGAAGGAAATGGCAATATCATCACTGTTAGATGAAAACTCCAAGGAGAAGACAGTGGTGTCATCCTCTCTGTGAGTTGACAAGAGCCTAGGGCTTTCTGGCAGGGGTGTAGTATAAACCAGATACCAGCAGGAAAATGGTCATAGGGTTTGGGGTGCTCTGTATTTTCTGCTTGTAGGTTCACAGTGACCTACTCCATCTCACAAGGGCAGATCCCATCAGAAGGCTTCCATTCCCTGGAATGAATGTGGCTTATTCCGGCGGCAGCAGGGCATGGAAAGGCATAGAAGAAAGGAGGTGATTCTTACATTTTAATCTCTAGCCTGGACTTCTCCCTTGTACTCCAGACTCACACATCCGTTGCCTAGTGGTATTTCTACCTGGGTGCATAATAGGCATCTGAAATTTGATAAGTCCCAAGCCAATTCCAAATCCCTCCCACCAGCCGGGCTTGGTGGCTCAGCCTGTAATCTCGTGCTTTGGGAGGCCGAGGTGAGTGGATTGCCTGAGCCCGCGGGTTCGAGACCCACCTGGGCAACTTGGTGAGACCTCATCTCTACAATAAATCTAAAAAATTAGCCGGGCGTGGTAGCGCACACCTGTAGTTCCAGCTATTTGGAAGGCTGAGGTGGAAGGATCGCCGGAGCCCAGCAGGTGGAGGCTGCAGTGGTCGAGAGCAACCACTGCACCCCAGTTTGGGCGACAGAGTGAGACTCCAACCCCCCCCAAAAAACCAGAAAACAAACAAATCCCTCCCACCACTACCAAAACACGTGCATCTCTCTGAGTATACTCTGTCTCTGAAATGACGACTCCTTCCAGTTTCTCTTGGAGTCATCCATAAACTTATCATTAACCCCTCTGTTTCACACTCTGTAGCTAATGAATAAATTAGATAAAAATCCTATTGGCCCTACCCTCAAATGATAGCCAGAATCAGAGTTCCTTTCACCATATTCCCTGCCTCTACCCTGCTGTCAGTGAAACCCTCTGGGATTATTTCAACAGCCTTTTGACAAGTAGGATCCCACAAGGGCAAGGTCTTTGTCCGTTTTGTTTACTGTTTTATCCTCAGAGCCTATAATATTGCCTGGCGCTTGCTATATATTGACTGAATAAATGAATCTATTGCAGTAGACACTTTGTGAGCCTTTTCATTCTGTAAACTTGTGTCCATCAATTCCAGGAAATTTTCTTAAACTATTTCTTTGATTATTTCCTCCTCTCTTTTATCTCTGTTCTCTTTTTCTGGAGCTTCTGTTATTCACGAGTTAAACAATCTTGAATTGTACTCTAATTCTATTTTCTATATCTTTATCTTTTTGGAGGATTTCTTCAACTCAACATTCTGGTGTTGTGTTTTTAATTTCCAGAAGTTCTTTTTTGTTTCCTTAATTATTTTTTTCCTTAATATCTGTGCTGGTTTTATGGATATAAGGTCTTGGTTCATCTTTCTGAGAATTTCTTTTTTGAGTTGGAGTCTCACTCTGTTGCCCAGAATGGAGTGCAGTGGCACGCTCCCAGCCACTGCAGCCTCAACCTGCTGGATTCCGGTGATCCTTGCGCCTCAGCTTTCTAAGTAGCCAGAACTACAGGTGCGCGCTACCACGCCTGGCTAATGTTTATTTTATTGTAGAGGCGAAGTCTCGCCAAGTTGCCCAGGTGGGTCTTGAACCCACGGACTCAGACAATCCACTTGCCTCGGCCTCCCAAAGTGCTGGGATTACAGGCTGAGCCACCGAGCCCGGTCTCTGAGAATGTTAATGTTAATTATTTGATTTGGTTTGTTTTGAAAGATGCTTCTCGCTTCTCAGCCTCTGCTTTATCCCAGATGACTCTCCTATTTGTTTGGGTCCTCAGCAGACTGTTAATCCTTGATGTCTGCTAATAATTTACAGCTGGTTTGACAACTCTTTGGAAGCATATTACTGAACTAGTTGACTTTGCATTTTGATGGGTCTGTTGTTGAGGAACATTCAATGTCAGTATCTTGTTCTATCCTCTTGTGCTTTAAGATTTTCCAACATACTGCCTGTCGGGTAAAGATCTGGCTGCTGGTGTTCTAGGAGTCAGATGGGTGAATGTAACTGGTGAGGGTGAAGTGGACAGGGGAGCAGGGGCAGTTTCAGCATGCAACGCACAATCATCTAATCTTCCTGTTCTCAGAATGGCACTGTCTCATGTCCCCCTGTCCAGAGGTCCTCTGCAGAGAACAAATCACTAGTCTTCTTTCATGATGGGGGTGAGCAGATGCCCAGTGGAGGAGAAGCAGTGTAGGGGTCTTGAGACAGAACTGTTTCTCCGTGGTTTAACCTGTCCTTTTTTTTAGTTTCCTCACCCCTGGTTTCAGAGATACCAGGTGCTTTCCATCCTTGTGCCTTTTGAGGGTTCTGGAACATAAACTGAGCTGGTTTTGGAGATTCACCTTGCTTAGTTTTGCAACATTTGTTACCATTTGTCTATCTGATTTACACCTTCTAAATTTTGCTTTTGTTCCTCTCCTGTTCTCCTGGATCCTACAGTAGGACTGTGTCTAAAGAAAAAAAATCTTTTTACTTTGGTTTTAATGTTGTTTCCAGAGGGATCGAATTGAATTCATCTGTTTAATTTATCATATTAATCTAGAGCTCCCTGCTTTATATTTTTCCATGCAACTATCATAATTTGAAACCATAGTATATATTTAATTGCTTATTTTTAAATTTTCCCCACTGGAATGGTGACTCTTTGAAGACAAAGACTTGCTCTGTCATGTTTATTACTATATTGCTAATACCTAGTATACGGTAGAAGTTCAGCAAATGCATTGAATAATGAACACCCAAAGGGGAATAATTATATCTATAAAATGGTACATAAACGGTATGAAAAATTACAGAATTATTAAAGAGGTTTCTGGTGAATTTTTAACAATGTGGGAAAACATGATACTTTGTTAAGTGAAAAAAAATCACACTTTACAAATCCAAGATGTAGTGTGATTCCAGTTTTGTTAGATCCATGGACTGTTAAAAAGATGATAGGATTCAAATACAGTGAATTTTAACAAGGGTTCTCTCAGCCTGTAGGGTTATAGCTATTTTTTATTTTCTCTGAAATATTTTCCTATTTTAAAATATTTTTTACAAAAGATATGTATACCTTTGCAACCAGAATAAAATAAGTCAAGAATATTTTTTAAATATTACCTGCATGAGTATGAATTTGGGACTCTCCTGACTTGCAAGCTGCAATAATGCAATGCAATTCTGGTGGCAACACCCCAAATTAGCGCAGACTCTACAAGATAAGGACACAGTCCCCTACTAGACTGTCCTCACTTCAGACACCAGCTGCAAGTTTGGGCATCTCCAAGCCACCCACACTTCTGATCAACTGACTAAAATTCAGGGCTTCCCTGAGGTATGACAACTCACTAGAATGACTCATAGAACTCAGGAAAGTACTATGCTTACAAAGACTAAACTCTGAATTTTTCTCTTTTCCAAATTCCTGACTAAGAGGTTTGGGGAATCATGCCCAATAAAGACTCATTAGATGGGTTTTGAATAACACTATACAAGGGAAGATCACCCCCCCCAAAAAAACCACAATTAGTTTTTGGAGGGCTGGCCCCTTGTAGTACAGGCTTTCTCCACTAGGTAAGTGTACTAGGAACCTACTGGCGTCAGTACCCAGCTGGTGTTGTTGAGAGGCCGTGTTCAGCTTCAGTGAATTTTTTTGGAGATTCTTTCAGCACGTTCCCCCATTCATGACAGGTAATTTACAAGTGCACTTACCCACTCTACACTGAGTGTTCAGCAGTTTTGACCCCAAACCGTATGACCTCTTTGTCCCACCCTCCCTACGCACTAGATCTCGCTCTGAGCAACTTTTTTTGTTTCCCCAGATGAAAGAAAGTTCTCAAAGGGAGATGTTTTGCCAACGTGGAGGAGGCGAAACAAAAAATGGCAGAAGCACTAAAAGGCATCCAAATGGATGGGTTCAAAAGCTGTTTTTGAGCAGTGAGAAAAGCATCTTGATAGATATATTGCATCAAATGGAGAGTACTTTGAAGGTGACTGAAGTTTAAACATGTAAGAGTAAACACACAAGTTTTTGGAAAGAAATTCCGGGTTTTTGTGGGTCCTCCCTTGAAAGGACGTAACATGGATTTAATACACCCAATGAGCAGCCATTTTAACATTGCCTAAATCTCATGTTTTTCTAACAGTTCACTTAACTTACCCCCTAATCACTAGCCAAGACAGAACCAGTTTCTCAGAGGTAGCTACTGATGGTTGTTTTACAATCTTCCTCCCCAGTTTGTTTTGTACTAATTAGCTTTTCTAATTCAAGTATTTGCCGCCACCCATAAGACCCAGGTTAACCTAATCAGTCCTTCGTGACCTTCCTGACACAGATAGACCCCATCACCATAGCAGCAGTCATGTGACTAACCCCCCCATCTGCCTGCTGTCCATCACCTGATGTCAGTACCTGTGCATGCCTGCCCTCTGTGATGACGTGGAGCAGACCACCACCTAACCACCTTAATAACCAGCCCCATCAAAGGGAATATTTAAAAACATTCAACCTCACCAGACAGGGTTGCTCATGCCTGTAATCCCAGCTCTTTGGGCGGTGGAGGTGAGGGGATTGCCTGAGCTCAGGGGTTTGAGACCAGCCTGGGCAACTTGGCAAGACCTTGTCTTTATAACAAATAAAAAAATTAGCTGGGCATGGTGGTGCATGCCTTTAGTTCTAGCAACTTGGAAGGCTGAGGTGGAAGGATTGCCTGAGGCCAGCAGGTTGAGGCTGTAGTGGCTGTGAGTATGTATGCTACTGCACTCCAGCCTGAGTGACAGAGTGAGACTCCGACTCAAAAAAAAGCATTCAACCTCA
The DNA here is from genome assembly GCA_963574415.1 of Tarsius wallacei. Taxonomy (NCBI): domain Eukaryota; kingdom Metazoa; phylum Chordata; class Mammalia; order Primates; family Tarsiidae; genus Tarsius; species Tarsius wallacei. The sequence continues at coordinate 2,293 of CAUYQG010272109.1, read as the reverse complement.
AGTAGCCTGTCACCATTGCCTTACTGGACTCTGGTGTGGCCGTGTGCTCTTTGAGCTATGGCCGTCACCATGTTTCCTGGCTTTGACCTCCTCTCCTACCTTGGGGAGGTGAATCTCCTCTCTCATTTACTTTCTAAATAAACTATATTTTCCAATCTAACTTCTGTGCAATTTTTTGCACAGTTCACGTGGCACCAGATTGCACCCACACCCCCAGAGGGCCTGACCTAATATTCTGAAGACCCCACTGGAATTGTGACCTAAAACCCTTCCTATACTGAAGTTTATTTTTCAACCTGATTCTGACATATCACACAATAGATAAAGAAGGAAATTGAAGTATATTATGACTGCAAAGTCATCTCTTGGGAACTCCTAGATTCTGGGCACCTTTAAGGCACTTACCCAGCAGGGCTCAGTGGCTCAGCCTGTAATCCCGCGCCTTTGGGAGGCTGAGGTGAGTGGATTGCCTGAGCCCGTGGGTTCGAGACATGCCTGGCCAACTTGGCGAGACCTCATCTCTACAATAAATCAAAAAATTACCTGGGCGTGGTAGCGTGCGCCTGTAGTTCCAGCTACTTGGAAGGCTGAGGCGGAAGGATCGCTGGAGCCCAGCAGGTCGAGGCTGTGGTGGCCGAAAGTGGCCACTGCACTCCAGTCTGAGCAACAGAGTGAGACTCCAACTCAAAAAAAAAAGGACACCCATTCTCTGAAGTCTATGATACTTCATCTAAATATAAAAACTCTTGGAGTTTTTTCTAACCCCTTATCTCCATAAGACATCTCTTCTACTGATTTCCAAATACCTTAGATAGGAACCTAACTCTTGCTACAAATTACCATTTGATTGTAGTGTTTGGCTCCACGTTCTGTCCTCTAGACAAGCCAGAGTGGCCCTGCCTCGGGGGCCCACCAAGATAATGGTCCCAACCCCTCTGGAACTGAGGAGGAGAAAGCCAAATGTTTCCCTCAAAGTATGGACTCTGTGGTCACACAGATCTGGGTTTTTATTTCTCTTTCTATTTGCTGTGTGACCTAGGTTTCTTGAATTAATAATTAATGCTTCATGAATAAATATTTTGTTTCAAGGGTAACAAATCTAAGATTCCCTCTGCATTTTAGCTCACCTCAGGAAGCAAAGAAATTGCCTTTTTAACACAAGATCATATGTCTACTACGGGAGCAACAAACTAAGACCCAAAGTCTCCAAGCTCCGGTTTCTTCATTTGTATATTGAACATGTTAAATTAAGTGTAGCCTAAAACTGTTCCCTTGCACATTTGGGGTTTGACGTAAAGATTTCTTTGTAAAGAAACCTTTTTACTTTCACCTAGTTAACTGCAACCTAACTGGATATGTAGACAGATTAATCTACTCTTGTGCCAATCACGAGTCATGGCCAATCAAGTGTGGGCCAGCTATTCAAGCTGGGTTTAAACAAGGCAAGAACTGAACTGTCACCAACTTGGCTGTTTCTGTCCCTCCCGACCATTTTCTGTAGGCCATTTCCCTTTCTCTGCCCATAAAACTTCTTCCACTACGGGGCTGCACTGGAGTCTCCCTGAGCCTCCTCTGTCCTAGGAGGCTGCCCGATTCATGAATCGTTCTTTGCTCAGTTTAACTCTGTTTCATTTAATTTATCTTAAGTTCTCTTTCTTTTCTTTTCTTTTCTTTTTTGATTCAGGGTCTTATTCTGTTGCCAAGGCTGAAGTGCAGTGGTGTGATCATGGCTCACTGCAGTCTCAACCTCCTGGGCTCGATAATCCTCCCACCTCAGCCTCCCTAGCAGCTGGAACAACAGGCATGCACCAGCACACCCTGCTAATTTTTTTATTTTGTGTAGAGATGAGGTCTTGCTATGTTGCCCAGGCTAGTCTCGAGCTCCTGGGCTCAAGTGATCCTCCTGGGCCTCCCAAAGTGCTGAAATTATAGGCATGGTGCAGTCAAGTTTCTTTCTCTTAACAAACTCAAAGTTCTATTTCATTAAAAAAATGTGGTCTTGGGAAAAAAAAAATATTTAAAAGGCAGTCGCTACACTGAGATGTTAACTATCAAAGAGTCTTGGTCATGTAGTTTTTGTCCTAGGTGTTAAAGAGACTATAACCTCCAAGTCAGCTGAGAAAGGACATAGACAGAATGGGGGACATGGAATGGTGGCTGCAATGCCCCTGCTGGTTCACCTTGTCACTCTGCCTCCCAGCCTTGGGGAACACACCCTGGAAACAGCCTCAAGGAAGGATGTATCCATGGGTATGGTTTCTGTGAGGGTGAGGATGGAATTGACACTTCACTT
>CAUYQG010272107.1:0-13473 GCA_963574415.1 Tarsius wallacei | reverse complement strand
TGCTGTAATGCCTCTGCGGTGTCCGTGGGCGAGTTCCGTGTGGGGAGCAAGCCCCCTGGGAGATATCTGGAGTCTTTCTGTGTCCTCTTCTACGGAGGTCTCACAGACCACGCTGCCCGGTCGCCATCTTGGCCCCCCTCTACATGTATTGTTTAATCCTTTAAAGAGAACTCGGATTCTTTAAATGTTAGATGATGATAATGATAACAATAATAAAAAGCAACTGGAAAAGAGTAAGGTTCAGAAACTTCAGAGAACATAAAAAATTAAAAATATCGTTATTGTCATCGTCATCATCATAATCAATCCAACCATTTATGCATCCACCTACTTCCTTGCTATAATAGCAGTAAAAAAATCCCACAGCCACTCAAATGGCAAATAATATTAAAGCCCTCAGACAGAAATCTAAGAAGCAATAACACTGTGTAGTTACTAAACTCTATACTCATGAGAATCGTTAAGTAACTCTAATCATTTATGAAATTTAGTCTAGTGGAGTCATAAAATTGATTTTTCAAATATTTATATTCATTATTTAAACACTTGTTCCCAGACTTGGTCATAGAGAACACATGGAAAAGTCAGTTTATTCATTTCAGACATTTTAGGACTATGTATATGTCAAAACTTATAAATATTTATAATACATTTCAGAACTATAAATGTTGTTATGTAACATTCTTTTCTTAAAGTGACTCAATCTCTTTATTACAATGGAAAGCGCACTTCCAAGAAGACAAGAGTGTGACAGTTTCTACCTAAAACCTTAACATTTTTTTTTATTAAGAGGCATCAAATGGAGACTGTAAAGAGCCCTGAGATATGATTATTTTTAAGTTTTGTAATGATTTTTCATTCCTTATTGCTCTTCTCTGGAGCTTTCCGCTGGGTGTTCATGGTCTGTGGGACAGACAGGCGCCAACCTGTGTTGGAGTTTGCAGGAGGCAAAGGATGAACCAAGCCTGTGGGCCAGGGCTGACCTGGTAAGAGGAGATGCAAGGTGGGCTTGGAGGAGGCTGGCTTTACCGAGTTGTGTTCTCTGAGCGCGATGCCCCATGGCACGTGTTTCGAAGGGGCCAGCACTTCAGCCGAAGCCCCTGTTCTGCTCTACCCTGAGCATGGTAGTTCTCTTTCTCCAGGGATATTGTGCAAATGAAGTCTGTGGCAAAGCTGTCCTACACAGCGGACATGTCAGGGGCACCACTTCTGTGTCTGGGCCACTGAAAAAGGTGTCTAGGCCGAGAAGGGGGCTGGGCCTTGAAAAAGCTGTTTTTCTCAAGCCCTTGCTCAGCAAGAGGAGACTGGTTGAAATTGTTTTCATAGGAAACTGGCTGAAACTCGTACCCAGGGCCCTCTACTGAGCGGCAGAGTCTGCAAGATTTGTACTGAGCTTGCCTTTTCCCAGTGGCCCTGGCCTTGATGGATTTAAGTCTTACTAGTTGCTTTATTCACACCTCCCTCTATTCACACCTCCCTCTATTCTTCACACCCCCTCATCTGCTCCACCAGCCACACAGACATGGGAGCACCCATCGGAGTGATGCTATGATTTTTTTAAAAGATGAAATTCACATAACATACAAGTTTTAAGTTTGCAGTTCAGTGGCATTTATACATTCACAATGTTGTGCAACCATCACCTCTATCTACTTCCAGCACATTTTTATCACCCCACACACAAACCTCATGCCAGTAGGCAGTCGCCCTCCACAGTCTGCCACCCACCCAGTTCCTGGCAACCACTAATCTGTGCTTTTACCTATTCTGTATAGTTCATTCAAATGGAATCACATAATATATAGTCCTTTTTGTGTGGCTTCTTTGATTTAATTTTAATTTTTTTGTAAAGAAATGGGGTCTTATTACGTTGCTCAGGCTGGTCTAGAATGTCTGGTCTCAAGATATCCTCCTGCCTTGGCTTCCCAAAGTTCTAGGATTACAGGTGTGAGCCACCATATCTGGCAATTTAATTAATTTACTTTTTTTTGGGTTACACTTACAATGATTTTTTTCAAGGTGTATATGTATTGTATTTATCTGTATTGTAGCATGTGTCCATACTTCCTTTTTTTGGATGAATAATATTCCATTGCATGGATATACCATGTTTTTTTTTTCCATTCATCTATTGATGAATGTTTGGGTTCATTGCTATTGCTATGATTTTTTTTTGTTAATTTTAATTTTTTTGGGCTGTTTTCTTTGTTTTCTTCCTTTTCTGGGCAGAGCAACATAGGTTTACATCACCGAGTTTCAAGACTCCAGGGAGGCTTGAAAAGGTGGCATGCACAGTGTGTAGGCTCTGGGGGGGGTGAAAGCTTCAACTCTTGAGAAAGTGCTGCTCCCTTTCTTAAAGAACTTCCTGGCTTCTGGGCTACCTGCTTGAGACTGCTAGGCCTTCCCACAAGGGCCTCTTTCTTGGATCAGGAGCAGAGCAGATGCACCTCCATGGGAGGGGCCTGTCTTGTCTCCCTTGCGTGTTGACTCGACATCGCTCTTGCTGGCTGCCTTTCCATACCCACAGGTTTGCCTTTTGCTTATTTTTGTGCTCTCTGATTCCTCTAAAGACTCAGGACTTCCCATACTCTAAGCACAGAACTAGGTCTTGGAGGCTATGATAGAAATCTAGCACATGGCTAGCTCTTTCTGGTATGTAAGTTTTTCTCACTTGAAAGTCGGGCCCATGAGAGGTTAAAGCTGCCTCGTGATTTTGGAAATGCCAAGTGCTAGAAACATTATGTGCTAGATGGAAGGCCTAGGTGGGTTGTATTTTACAAACCTCAGCTACTGGGCTCCCCATGGCTAGTGCCAATAGCAAACTGCCACCCAGGTGGGCTTTGAAGGACCAGCCATAATTTTCACTTGGGGTTCTGCTGATTCCACGAGCTGTTCCAGGATAATGTCACTGGGATTCTCGATGCTGTTATAGTGCACAGCTGCCTAAGAATTCTCCTAGGTCGGTTATGTCAAGTGTGTCCCTCTAAGCTTTCCCTAGTACCTCCAGTCCTAGGGCTAACACTTGTGTGGGCTTACTTTCCTCGTCAAGGCAGCTTAGGGTTGCCCAGAAGTGACTCTACATGTGTAAAACCCCCAATTTACTGACACGGTTAAGTAATAGCTCTTTATTTATTTTATTATTTTTAGTTTAATTTTTTTTTTTTTTGGTAGAGACAAAAATGTTGCCCAGGCTGTTCTTGAACTCCTGGCCTCAAGCAATCCTCCCGCCTTGGCCTCCCAAAGTGCTGGGACTACAGGCAGGAGCCACAGTGCCCTGCCAGGTGATAGCTCTGTAATGTATAGCATGTCGAGTCCCGTGACATAGGGGAAAACCCCTTCCAACTGCATAGCGTCTTGGGGGGCATTGCTGGGCCCTGCCTTGTTGCCTGGGTCACTAATCCCTCCTTTAGTTTGTACTTTTAGATGGCAAGAGTCAGAGGATCATAACGTGAAGCAAAAGATTTTAGCTCCATTCTGGAGGGAAGAAAAATGTACCCTAGCCCTCCTCACTAAAGCATGCCTAATGAGCTAGAAACAAAAACCCATAAAATTTTCCTTTCACCGTGAGTCTCAATTCATCAGTTTATTCAGGCTTTTCCTGAAGCTCGCGTGACTGACAGGGTCGCGTGTGATGGAAGGACCTCACGGACTGCCATGGGTGACATGCAGCCCACTGTGTTGCAGGACAACGCTCGTTAGGTCAGAGCTGTGGACGGGGAGGAATTTTTTTTTCACTCCATGACTTGGAGCAGTTTGATGAGAAAAGGAACCCAAGGGAACTGTCCCGCTCCCAAACTGCACTGCAGGCAGGCACCAGCTTGGCCTCCTCCCCTCCCTCCTGCCCATCCTCCGTATCAGCACCGACGGGATCTGCTTAGAAAAAAACCAAGCAGAACCCCTCTTGTCCCACCTCCTTCCATGTCATCACCAGAGCACCTTCCAGAAAGAGCATGAGGGCCAGCTCTGAGAATACCAGGGCATCATGCCTTCTAGAGCATTCCACCCTGTGACCTGCCTCGTGACCTGCAGTGGAAGGAATTTTGGGCCTTGCGCCAACAGGCTGATGCCACAAAGGTTAACAAGTGCTGAAAACAGGGTGGGGGACCCCGCCAAGCAGCAAAAGGAAGTACGATTTGGGACTGTTTCTGCCTGATTAAACGGGGAGCTCGAGTCACGGAAATTCTGCACCCATGCGGGGGCTCACTCCATACCTCAGAGCAAGCAGGGCCCCTGCCCCCTGCCCTTTCTTGCCCTGGGCCTGACTTATGTGAACCATCTGCTCAGTGTTGTCCAGCAAGCTCCCACTCTCATGGGCTATTCTGGACAAATGCAATCCATGAGGGGAGCTTCTCTGTGAAATGGGACCGTTAGGTGCAGCCAGGAAGGCGACTGGGGAGGTGGGTGGGACCCAGCCCTGGGGAGCCTCCCTGCTGCCCGCTCCAGGCTGTCCACTGGGTGTGTGACCCAGGCCAACTAGATTTATCCTCCCTGCAGTGCTGTAAAGTAGGAAGGATTGCTTTCTAGGTGAGGAAACGTGGTCTCAGAGACATTATTTGTTTTGCCCCATGTGTTCTTGAGCAATTTGACAGACTTAGCAAAAGTGCTTATGCTTCTCAAGGAAAACTATAAAAACTTAATGGAGAGAGGGAGAATGAAGGCAAGGCATGGAAGGAGCAGGTGTCCCCCTGAAATGCACACCACACGGTGGGGCTGTTAGAGGTGGTCGTAAATCTGGCTCAGGGTTTCCTAGAAGCTAGAACAGAAGGAATTCACCGTGTAGTTAGAAAAGTGAAGTGACTGACACGGAGTAGAGGAGCCAGGAGTTGAACCTGGGTTTGACTGATGTCAAAGCTCATTCATTCATTCATCTGTAAGGTGGGCTGTGATCCTGAATGGAGGCTAAGGCCTGACTCACAAGAAGGCCAAGGAAGAAAGCTGAGTACCAAGTCCTGCCACACAGAGAGGAGAACCACCAACATGCTGCCGATTTGGACCAGACACTCCGTGCCAGGCTAATTGAGAGGTAGCAAGACGGGGCCTGCCCCCAACCCAGGGTCCCTGCCCAGCAGCCCCCCTCAGTATCCACGGGTCTTCCTAGCACCCAGGTCATGTGCTTAGTGAAAGGCCGCTATCTCACTACGGGAAAGGGATGCTTTCCTTTCTTCGATGCTGTCTGTAAAGACTGGGTACCCAGTGGGAGGGGCAGCCAGCTGGCTGGAGGCTTGCTGAGCTGTAGACACCACAGCCTCCCCCTGTGCTGTCACCAAAATTCAGCACAATGAGTCAGTTCTTGCCCAGACCAACCTGGGCCCCCTGGAGGTGAGGGGACATGGATGTAAAGACTGGAGCCCACACTGGCCTAGAGAGTTCTGAAGACAGAAAGCCCTGTGGAGCCGCTGGTACCAGGAAGACTTGATGGGATTGTGGGGCAGTGTCCCTGGGAAGAGGAGGGGCAGCTCCCATTCTACCGTGTTCTCCACGGCCCTTGGAGGGTAGCAAAATCTCTCCAAGGCTTATCTTCTTGGTTCATTCTAGAAGAGTTACTTGGACAGGTGAAATCAAAAGCCAAACCCATGTACACATACAACTTAGATACATACACACACACACACACACACACACACACACACACACACACCTCCCTTTAACTTAGAGACTTTGAACAAGTTGCTGAAATCTATTCAGTTCTCTGTTTTTTATCTATAAAATGGGCACAAGGCCCTCTCCTCATCCCCCTAGACTTTGTAAGGTTTCAGTGAGACTGGTATAGTGTGTGTCTTGCAGGTGTGACTCATACGGGTCACATGCTTTGGGAACATGTTTCACGTGATCATTCTTTCATTACTTTTTCTTAGAGTCTGTTCAGTCCTGAGGAATCTCCAGGATTGTGAATTGCAGTCCTGTCTCTTTAGGTCTATTGCATTAAACTCTGGAGTTTTTCTTTTCTTTTCTTTCTTTTTCTTTCTTTTCTTTTCTTTCAAGATAGAATCTCACTCTATAGCCCAGGCTGGAATGCAGTGGTGTAATCTTTTTATTTATTTATAATATCTTTCTTTCTTCTTCTTCTTCTTCTTCTTTTTTTAAATAGATGGGGGTCTCACTATGTTGCCCAAGTTGATCTTGAACTCCTGGCCTCAAGTGAATCTCCCACCTCAGCCTCCCAAAGTGCTGGGATTATAGGTACAAGCCACCGTGCCCGGCAGTGGTGCAATCTTAGTTTACTGCAGCCTCAACCTTCTGAGCTCAAGTGATCCTCCTGCCTCGGCCTCCCAATCTGGGACTGCAGGCATGAGCCACAATACCTGGCTAATTTTTGTATATTTTGTAAAGAAGAGGTCTCACTGTGTTTCCCAGGCTGTTCTCAAGCTTCTGGCCACAAGCTTTCCTCCCACCTCAGTCACTCAAAGCGATGGGATTATAGGCATGAGCCACCACACCTGACCCTTTAAGAGAATTTTAAAAACATGGATTTTTGAGCCCTCTCAAGATGCTTTGGATTCAGCTTGCTTGGACAATCTTCCCATGTGATTCTGCACTTCTGCCTCGGGCTACACTTGAAAACCCCAAGTGCAGTGTCAATGTTACCTACCCCTTGTTCAAACAGCCCTGGCTGCTTCTATAAATTGTGTGGAATTTCCATGAGGTTCTCAACTTTGACTGAAAGGCAGAGTTGTTTTATTTTATTTATTATAAAGATGTGGGGTACAATTCAGGGTTAGCTATACAAACGCTGATTATGCAGGTACCCTTGTTGATGAGGTATGCCCCTCCCTCCCCTAGCAGTTTCCCTCAACTGCCAATCCCATCCCCACTCCCCTGACAGTTTCCCACTACTGCCAATCCCTTTCTTATGATAATTATGATAATTGTTCAAGGTCCACTTATGAGTGAAAACATATGGTACTCTGTTCTTTGTTTCTGTGATAGATCACTGAGTGTGATCGACTCTAAATCCATCCAAGTTGCTGTGAAGTACATATGTTTGTCCTTCTTTATGGCTGCATAATATTCCATTGTGTAGATATACCACATTTTTAAAATCCAGTCCAGCTTCGATGGGCAACAAGGTAGAGTTATTTTAAGAGGCAGGTGCAGAGAGCCACATTAACTGCTAACGCTCCAGCTCAGATGGTTCTACTGGATCAGCCACCAACCTCACAGGTCCCCGAAGGAGCGGGACCCAGCGGAGATGCCCTTTGATGAACAAGAGGATGAGGAGGATTCTAAGTCCAGAATTTTGCTTGGGAGACCCAGAACACCACCCTGAGAAACCAGGGGGCAGCCAACAAGAGGGGGCATCTTAAGGAAGGAAGAAGGGAAAACAGGAAAGGAAGTCAGTCTTCCTCATTTAATAAATAGCTGCATCATCAATAATTTTTTTGCTTTTGATTGCGAAATGATTTCAGACTTACAAAAAAGATTCTAAAAATAGTACAGATTTCCTTATATAAATATTCAGCTTCTCAGGAAGCAATGCAATGATCAAAACCAGGAAATTAGCATTGATGTGAAACAATTTATTAATCTACAGATTAATTCTGTAAAAACAAATTTAATTTTAAGTTAAGTTATTCAAATTTGCTCAATTAGCACATGAAGGCCCATTTCCTAGTGCAGAATCCAATCCAGGACCCCATAATACAGTGAGTTGCCTTATTCCCTCAGTCTCCTTTAATCTGAAACAGTTCCTCTGTCTGTCTTTGTTTTTTGTGACTGACCGCTTTTGAAGAGTCTGGCTGTTTTGTAAAATGTCCACCAGTTTGGGTCTGTCTGACATCTCTGCACGATTCTACTCAGGTTATTCGTTTTCGGCAGGAATACCACAAGAGAAGATGTTGTTCCCTTCTCAGGGCCTTACAAGAGGTGGCGCAGAATTAATTGTTTGCATTTCTAGAGAAGCACCTTAGAAGGACATATCCTAGACTATCCATGCCAGGCTAATTAAGAGGCAGCAAGACAGGGCTTGCCCCACCCATTGCCCCCGCCCAGCAGCCCCTCCTCCTCAGCCCCATTTTGACAATAGTGTTGACAAGATGTCACACTCTGTAAAACATTTAAGCTGGTGTATTCTGAACCAAATGGGAGTGGAGTGACCTTAAGCCCCTGGCACTGTCCCAAGAGGTCTTGAAGGTGTGCCTGCAATGTTGAATTGCAGTTTGGTTATGTACATTTTAGGAAGACAGAAATTACAGAATATCATAAATCAATATATGTGAGTTTACGTTGGTTTGGCCCTGGAAGGCAGGATCTCTCCAAGTGGGGCTGGCAGGTTATAGGTAGATTCAAAGATTCAAAGATGACTGGCAATTAAATAGCAAGAGTCAGTCTCTTATGGAAGGAATTTTGAAATCAGCATAGGAAATGAGTGGCTTGAGTATTGAGGAGGGAGTCAAGTTTCTTGATGTGTAGATGGGTGGCAGATTTCAGAGAGAAAAGGTGGTGAGTGAGTGTCTTAAAAGGTGCCTGGGTGTCCCCAGAGAGTGTCTTACAGGGTGGTAAAATACTTTGATTTTCCTTCTTTATCTGCGATGTGATATTGTACCAGAGTCACATTGGAAAGTAAACCACATGATAGAGGGTTAACAAAAAAACACAGCCGAGCTTGGTGGCTCAGCCTGTAATCCCAGCACCTTGGGAGGCCTAGGCGAGTGGAGTACCTGAGCTCACAGGTTCGAGACCAGCCCGGGCAACTTGGCGAGACCTTGTCTCTACAATAAATAAAAAATTAGCCAGGCATGGTAGCGCATGCCTGTGGTTCTGGCTACTAGGAAGGCTGAGGCGGAAGGATCGCCGTAGCCCAGCAGGTCGATGCTGGGGTGGCTGTGAGCATGCCACTGCACCCCAACCTGGACGACAGAGTGAAACTCCAACTCAAACAAATAAAAAATAAAAATAAAGAAGCGGCCATTGCCGGGTTTGGTGGCTCAGCCTGTCATCCTGCACTTTGGGAGGCCGAGGTGAATGGATTGCCTGAGCCCGCGGGTTCGAGACCTGCCTGAGAAACGTGGCAAGACCTCGTCTCTGCAATAAATCAAAAACTAGCTGGGCGTGGTAGTGCATGCCTGTAGTTCTGGCTATTTGGAAGGCTGAGGCGGAGGGGTCGCTGGAGCCCAGCAGAGTGAGGCTGCGGTGGCCGGACGCGTGCCACTGCACTCCAGTCTGGGCTACAGAGTGAGACTCCAACTCAAAAAAAAAAAAAAAAAAAAAAAGCAAAGCCGGGCTCGGTGGCTAAGCCTGTAATCCCCCGCCTTGGGAGGCTGAGGTGAGTGGATTGCCAGAACCCGCGGGTTCGAGACCCGCCTGGGCAAGTGAGACCTCATCTCTACAATAAACCAAAAAAACTAGCCGGGCGTGGTAGCGCGCGCCTGTAGTTCCAGCTAATTGGAAGGCTGAGACGGAAGGATCGCCGGAGCCCAGCAGGTCGAGGCTGCGGTGGCCGGGAGCGGCCACTGCACTCCAGTCTGGGCGACGGAGTGAGACGCCAACTCAAAAAAAAAAAAAAAAAAAAAAGCGGCCATTGCCAGACCATCGCCGCCACTGCCATGGCCATTGCCTTGCTAAGCTGTGGTGTGGCCATGTGCTCTTTGAGCTATGACCAGGCAAGTTTTTTTAAGCTTTGGTCCCCTTCCCTACCTTGGGGAAGTGAATCTCCTCTTTATCTCTCTCTCTCGCTTTTTAAATAAACTATATTTTCTAATCTAAAAAAATAAAAAATAAAAATAAGAAAACACAGCCCCCCCAGTTAGGAATTTGACAAGCTGAAGAAAAAAAGTTCAGAGTTTAGTCCTCAATTAACCGTTTTTAGCAGTAACAAAGAAGAGGTGAAACTGCATCCTGAACCTTCTCCCTACGAACTCCTTTTAGGCGCTCCTGCCCAAGCACCAGCACCATCTCTTAACCTGAGTCCAGGCTTTCCTTCCACATGCTTCCTCTACTAAGCTTGTCCACCTAGAATATGAGGACTTCTCTTAAGGAGGCAAATTACTTTGGGAGAGATTTGTACAGTCTCTCATGAAAACATGTCCAAAAAGTAGTAAAAAATGTGGTTACTGCCTCTAGTTAAGCACAATTTTTTTTTGGAAAGAAAACTGGATGTAATAAAAACTGTTGAATTTGGTTGAAGAAACAAAGACATTTATGCATCTGTGTGTGCAAGATTTGCCAGTAAGAAAAGGAAACCATTAAATAAACCGCAGAAAATATAGTTGTTAGTGCAAAATTAGCTCCTGTTTCAAGGGGGTAGGAGTGAAATACTTCAAAACAGTATATATAGAGAGGAAGCTGAGTGGGTGAGTGGGGCTGTGAATGAGAGAATGAGAGCCAAGATGTTTTTTGCCCGCCCTGCATGGTTCGAGGTCACATAATTTTAGAAGGACACTTTTCTAGAATGACAGTGTCCAGAAAGTGCTTGTGTTACATGGATAACTCCTTTGCTTTGTGTGGGTCTTTTTGGAATAGATGAAGAGTTTAACATAGGAAAAGTATCAAGAGCATCAAAGATGAAGTCAGATTTTGTACTTGTTTGTTCATTTGCTACTGTTGACGGAAGAAGAGAAAAAAGTAAGCAGAAGCAGGGAGGGCTTTGTTCTCAGACTTTAATGCCAATGACCTTATTTTTAGAGAAAATCATATTTGTTCAATTTAAAAGAGTAAAACAAAAGAGGAAAGGACAAAATGCACAGAAAAAAGGGAGTAAAAAAATTCCTGGATCAAACCCTTGTAGCATTTTTGGCATCTTTGAAGATCTCTTTTTATCCATCTACCCACATAGAGATTTTCTGTCTTATGCTGAGACACTGCACATGCTGGTTTGTATCTTGTTCCCTTTTTAGTGCTTAAGAGTAACAAATGCTTATTGTTAAAAAAATTTAAACATTTTAGATCATATGTTTCATCCAAATATATGATGCAGAATATGAAAGTTCCCCCTAGTGATAATCTATTGAAATAGTTTGATGTATTCTACTTGTTTTTCTCTATACTGGTTTGGAACTTAATGTTTTCACGTATTGTGTCTTAGACCAAATACCTTTCCATCTGGTGGTGGGGTCCCTTGGCCTTTTTGGCATTCAGAGTTGGTTCACAATATTCCTTGGTCACCTGCCTGTTAATCGTTTCTCTCATTTCTTAACTTGTTCAATATCTGAGGGGCATCTGTCTCCATTGACTACCCCATCCCTCTTTGAAATTCCCCTGCTGCAACTCCATGACATTGCCTGCCATCTACCACCTACCAAAGCCATCTCTCCTCTATTTGGGCACACACTCTCCACCACTCTCCTCTCCTCAGACCAAGAGCTCCTTCCGGTGTCCCGATCCCTTGTCCGGTGTCCACTCTGGTTTCTCGGTTTGTTTCTCACACGTGGCTCTTTCTCCGCTTTCTGGCTTGGTTCTTTCATCTACTCTGCGGTCTTCTCCCAGGATAACCTCCTGCAACTTTAGCTCCTGCAAGCAGCCCTAAAGGGATCCGCCTCTCCCCATTCCCTGGGCCTGCCATAACAAACTACCACAAACTGGGTGGCTTAAAACAAGAGAAATTTGCTCTCTCACAGTTCTGGAGGATGGAAATCTAAAATAAAGGTGTTGGCAGGTCCATGCTCTCTCTCTGAAGACTCTGGGGAAAGATCATCCTTCCTTGCCTGATGTTCTAGCTTCTGGCAGTTCCTGGTGCTCCTGGAATGTCTTAGCTTGTAGATGCATCACTCTAGTCTCTGCCTCTGACTTCCCATGGCCATCTCCCCTGTGTGTGTGTCTGTGTCTCCGAGTCTTCATGTGGCACTCTCCTCTCTGTGTGCCCATGCCCAAATTTCCTTCTTGGAAGAACTCTAGTCACTGAAGTAGGGCCCACTGTGATTCTGAATCACCTCACCTTAACTTGATTAATTTACTATAAAAAGCCCCTTTCCAAATAAAGGCACATGCTGAGATTCCAGGTAAACATGCATTTTGGGGGGATGCTATTCATCCCACTGCTGCAGAGATACCTACCACCCTCCTTTTAGACATTTTCTGTGTGCATGTTCCACTGATGTCTCTGGTTCAATATGTCAAAAAGTAATCTCATGATTGTACCAGTTCTCTAAGCAGAACTTGCTCCTTCTGAAAGGATTAATGGAGTCCCCTTCCTTCTAGGAACTTCAGCTAGAAATCTTGGCATTACCTTTATTTCTCTTCCTCCCAGCTATCATTTGCCCTCTGACTTCTACATCAGCCACCTTCACATCCAGCCCATCTCATCATCATCACAGCCACAGTCTTGGTGCAGAGCTTTGTCTCAGATGCCTACAGATACCAGAGAGGTTGTGCAAATGATTGAAGGGGGCAGAGGCACAGTGGGGAGGCACAAGGACTCTGGTGGGCTGAGAAGCTGGTCTCCTCTGAAAGCCTTCCAATCCAGTCCCACCACCTCCTCTGCCACTCTGCTGGTGCTCTCAGGCTTCTTGCGTGCAACCCAGATTCTACCCCTCATTGTCTCCAGCCTGGAGGAAAGCGCCAGCCCAGGGATGAAGTTTTAGTATCTAGTTTTAGCTAAATAATCTCTAGTAAGATGGGCAATGGGCTTACATGTGACAGCCCCTCTCATTTATGACAGAGAGAATGTCCTAAGACACAGACTGAAATCTGCTGTTCTTTCCTGCAAATCATGGGCGGGGTTTCCGCTCTCTACCATGCGGGCCCCCAACATGCAGGCACACGCTCGAGGCTGCATGCAAGAGAGGCACAGGAGGAACATTCTGGAAATGTGGGTATTTGTATGTTTAAAAAGATGGAAGGTAAGCTTTACTAACAGTTATGAGGTGAATTGATACCAGCACGCTTCTCTGATCTGTTTGTGAGGAATCCCACATCTCGCGAGGTCCCGAACAGCTTGCAGAAGAGCCAAAGCTTCACCAAAGAACCAAGGGCAAGGCAGTGGACCTCGTGGCCCAGTGTACACAAGCCCAGGGACGAAGTTTTGGTATCTGGTTTTAGTGAAATAATCTCTAGTGAGATGGGCAATGGGCTTATATGTTGCGGTAAGGGCTGAAGGAGAGTAGTAAAGCCCAAACAAACAAAAAGGAGCTAAGTGGACACCTTGTTGAAGCCCTATGTCAGCTGCTTTATGAGGTGATGACAGTGACAATCTAAGGACCCCTGGCAAGATCCCTGGCTAAACAAATTCAAAGTTCTCAAGAAGACTCTTTGAAATGTAAATGTTAAGCACAATTTTTGTTGAAGTGTCATCAGCAAGACATTTAAAGATTATCATCTCACCCTTTTTGATTTCTATTTTCCTGTGTCTTTCATAAGACCTAGAGTGTGACACACTAATGCAGTAGGTCAGGTATATAGTTTCTTTTTTTTTTTTTTTGAGTTGGAGTCTCACTCTGTCGCCCAGACTGGAGTGCAGTGGCCGCTCCTGGCCACCGCAGCCTCGACCTGCTGGGCTCCGGCGATCCTTCCGCCTCAGCCTTCCAAGTAGCTGGAACTACA
>CAUYQG010272098.1:0-25732 GCA_963574415.1 Tarsius wallacei | reverse complement strand
AAAATGTGGTACATATACACGATGGAATACTACACAGCCATAAAAAAGAACAAAATCATGAATTTCACAGCAAACTGGATGGGACTAGAGTCTATAATACTGAGTGACCTCTCACAGAAACAAAGATCTGAATATCACATGTTCTCACTCATATAGTGGACCTTGAACATCTATCGTAATACTATAAGAAAAGGATTGACAGTGGTGGGAAACTATGGGGGGGCGGGGGGAGGGAGGTGGGATTAATGGTAGTCAATATCTGTCTGGGAATGGGGAGACACCCTTTATCAACAAGGGTGCCTGAACGAAACATATTTGTATACATAATCCTTAACTGTACCCCACAATATCAAAATAAAAAATATTGATTAAAAAAATTAATTTAATTTAAAAAAAAAAAAGAAGGAAATCCTGGCATTTGTGACAACATGGATAAACCTGAAGGACATTATACTAACTGAAATAATTCCGACACAGAAAGACAAATACTGTATGATCTTCCTTATATGTGGAATCTAAAAAGGTAAGACTCATTGAAGCCGAAAACAGCAGTTTCCAGTGGAAGTGAAGGAAGAGAAAATCTTGATCAAAGAGTACAGATTTTCAGTTATAAAATGAACAAATTCTGGGCATTTAATGTACAGCAGAGGTGGTGATGGATGTGCTGATTAGTTTGTAATAAAGTCATATATATAAGGTCACTACATTATGCACCTTGAATATATCACTGTATTTTTCAACCAAATATTTTTTATTATTTTATGCTAAAGATGTGGGGTACAATTCAGGATTAGGTATATGAGTAATCTACATACATACAGGTGAAATTTGGGCCTCCCGTTGGTCCTCACTTAGCATGGTTTAGGTATCCTTTTTGATATTTTCTGCCCCCCTTGCCATGGCAATTTCCTACTATGCCAATCCCTTTCTTGTAGTATTGTGATAAAAGTTCAGGGTTCTCTAATGAGTGAGAACACGTGGTACTCAGTTCTTTGTTTCTGTAATAGATCACTGAGTATGATATACTCTAAATTCATCCAAGTTGCTGTGAAGTCCATAATTTTGTCTTTTTTTATGGCTGCTTAATATTCTATCATGCATATGTACCACATTTTTTTATCCAGTCCACTTTTGATGGGCAGCACAGTTGGTTGGCAAAAGACCTGACAGATCTCTCTCCACAGAAGATATACAAGGAGTCAACAGGCATATAAAAAGATGCTTAACATCACATATCAACAGGGAAATACAAATCAAAACCACAATGAGATATCATCTCACACCTGTTAGAATGGCTACTACTTAAAAAAAAAATAGAAATGTTTGAGAGGATGTGAAGAAATTGGTACCCATGCACACTGCTGAAGGAAATATAAGATGGTGAAGCTGCTATGGAAAACAATATGGAGGTTTAAAAAAAAGACTAAAAGTAGAGTTATCACATGATCCAGCAATCCCACTTCTGGGCATTTATCCAAAAGAATTGAAATCAAGATCTCAAAAAAAAGAGAATGTACTCCCATGTTCAACTGCGGCATTATTCATAGTAGCCAGGATGTGAAAGCCACCAAAATGTCCATCAATGGATGAAGGGATTAAGAAAATGTGATACAGTCAGGTATTTGCATCTATGGGTTCCATATTTATAGATTCAACTAATGGTGGATTAACGTATTTGAAAAAAAAACTCCATCCTTACCAAACATGTACAGACCTTTGTTATTGTCATAAGTTTTAAACAATACAGTATAATATCCATTTACATTGTATTAGGTATCATATTAATATATAGATGATTTAAAGCATACAGGAGCATGTGCATAAGTTATATGCAAATACTATGTCAAGGACTTGAGCACTCACAGATTTTGCTATTGGCTGGAGATCTTGGAGCCAATCTTTCACAGATACCAAGGGGAGACTGTACATACATACAATGGAATATTATTCAGCTCTAAAAAAGAAAAAATCCTTCCATATACAACTACATAGATGAACCTTGAGAACATTATACTAAGTGAAATAAGCCAGTCACAGAAAAACAAACACTGCATGATTTTACTTATATGCGGTATCTAAACTAGTCAAACTCATAGAAGCAAAAAATAAAATGGTGGTTGCTAGGAGCTGGAGAAAGGAGGAAATAGAGAATTGTGATTCCATGGGTACAAAGTTCCAGTTATGCAAGATTACTAAATTCTAGAGATTTGCTGTAGAACACTGTACTTACAGTTAGCAATACCATACTGAACTCTTAAAATTTTGTTATTGATTCTTACCAAGGTAAAACAGAGACTGGCCATGCCAAGTGTTGGTGAGGGTTTGGAGAACCTGAACTCTCATGCACTACTGGTGGGAATGTTAAATGATATAATCACTTTGGAAAAGTTTGGCATTTTCTCAAAAAGTTAAACATATACCTACTATACGATCCAACTATTTCACCCTTAGGTATTTACCTAAGAGAACTGAAAGTATATATCCCTACAAAGGTTTTTCATGAATGTTCATGGCAGCTTTACTTGTAACAGCCAAAAACTGAAAACAACACAAATGCCCATAAACAGATGAATAAACAAACACGATATACCCATACAATATCATAATACTAAGCAATAATATGGAATGAATTATTGATATACACAATGTTAATGATTCTCAAATAAATATTCTACATGAAAGAAGTCAGACATGATTTTATGTATATAAAATGCATATGAAATTCTAAACAATGTAAAGCAATATATAGTGACAAAAAGCAGATCAGTGGTGGCTTGGGGGTGTGAAGGTGGGTAGTGGGAAAGGGCACATGGGAGAAAGCATAGTGGGGTACAGTGAAACTTTAAGAGTGATGTATATGACACAATGGAATATTATGCAGCCATAAAGAAGGACAAACATATGGGCTTCACAGCAACTTAGATGGATTTTAGAGTCTATCATACTCAATGATCTATCATAGAAACAGAAAACTGAGTACCATATGTTTTCACTCATAAGCAAACCTTGAACAATTATCATAATACTATGAGAAAGGGATTGGCATTAATCAGAAACTACCAGGGGAGAGGGGGTGAGATTGGCAGTAATGGGAAATCGCCAGGGGCATATCTCATCAACAAGGATACTTGCATAATGAACGTTTGTATTCCTAACCCTGAATAGTACCCCACATCTTTAAAATAAAAAATTTTAAGAGTGCTGTATGTGTTCATTAATTTGATGTGACAATGGTTTCACGAGTGTATTCATGTCAAAACATATCAAATTGTATACTTTAAATGTGTACAGTTTATTGCATGCCAAACCTCAATCAAACTATTTTTTTAAGTCTTAAAAAATTAGAAGGGGTTTCAGACACATACTTTGAGTGATATGATGGTAACAGATAGATATGATGAAAATAATAAAATATATGTATACATATAAGTGTATATATAATTCAATATTTTAAAATGCTATTAAATAGTAAAAGATAGTACTAACAATAGTAATGATCAGTGTTTGGAAAGGACTCTAATTTGTTTAAGATTGAGAAAGAAGACCTAACAGCTCAGAGGCACTAAACTGGTTAGCTATTTCTTGGAGAAAGCTTTGACCCAAAAGCCATTCTGGAAGGGCTTTGGAAGGCAGTAGTTTATACCAGCCAATCCTGCTTTTTCTGAGGGACCTGCAGATTTCCCAAGATCCTCCTAATTGACCTACAGGAGGGCCAAGGTGAGTTCTATGAACCACACATTTAGGTCAGTTCGTGAGATGCACCCATCTGTGCCTACACAACCAAACATGGAGACCAAGAATACAACTGTAACCCAGATGCCTCCAAAGGAAACTGCAGCCAAGAATTGGGGCCTGGGAGAAGAAGGAAGAAAGAATACAGAAGGGTGGATTGCCTTTAAGAGTACACATTCTGGAGTCAGAGAGACCTGAGATCAGAACCATCCTCCTCTGCCGCTTTCTTGCTACATAACTTGTGCAAATCACATAATCTCTCTGGGTTTTCTTTTTCTTTTTTTTCTAAATGGGGTCAATAAAAATTACTTCCCATTAATGTTGTCAGGAGAACTAAAATAAATGATTCATGTAAAGCTTTTAGCATAGTGGCTAACATATGGTAGGTGAGCATTAGCTCAAGAGTTAAGTTAAAAAATTATCAGTGAGCCCTTCACTTCTGGAAGTGTCAGGATTTAAAGCTAATCTAAACCCAGGAGGGACTGTTCCAGGTAGCTCTGCAATAAAGAAGCCCACAGGTTAACTATGGGTCCCTCTGCTCATCACTACTCACTAGGCTGTGAAGACTGGACAATCACCATAATAACACTAATTAATAGCAATAATAACAATTAATCTTTATAAAACTTACTGAGCTGGAAGGCTGAGGTAGAAGGATCACCTGAGCCTAGCAGGTCAAGGCTGCAGTGGCTGTGAGCATGCCACTGCACTCCAGCCTGGGTGACAGAGTGAGACTCCAACTCAAAAATTTTTTTAAAATTTATTTACATGATGGAAATTTCAGAGAGAGGTTCTTAGCATCACTGTAGGTGAGGAATTGCAGGGATTTCTAGGGCTTGTAGGGACACAGAGAAATAGGGCAATGGTAGCTTTAGATGACTGCTAGTCTGTGTGGAGGTGGTACACACAAACTTCTTCTCTGAATCATCATCTGTGGTCATATCTAGGACAAAAGAAATGGGAAAAAAATTGCAAGGGATTTGCTCACATCCAGGGGTTCTCACTCATCTGAAATTTTTTTCCTTAAGCAGGGGCTTTTCATCAGGTGCTGGGTTTTCTCTCAGGTGCAGGGACTTATTTCAGGTACAGGGCTCTATCTCACTTGCTGGGCTCTCCACCAGGTGCAGGAACTTTCCTTCAGGTGCAGGGATTCTTTTTCGGGTGCAAAAGTGTTTTTTAGGTACCAGAGCTCTTAATCCGGTGCAGGGCTTTCCTTCAGGTGCAGGAGTTCTTTGTCAGGTGCAGGGCCTTTTTTTAGGGTGTGGGGTCCTTGCTGACCTCTGGGGGTTCTCCCACATCTCCAAGATTTTTTCTAGGTTCTGGGCTCACCCTCAGTGCAAGGTCTCGTCATCAGGTGCTGGGCTGTCCCTCTGCTCTAGGGTCTCTCCTTCAGGTGCAGAGGCTTACTTTTGGGTGCAAGGCTGTCCCGCGGGTGCAGAGTTCCTGTTTGTACAGCACTGTTTCTTAGTTCCAGGGACTTTTCATCACATACTCGGGCTCTCCCTCAGGCACAGGGCTCTTCCTCAGGTTCAGGGCTCTCACTTAAGTGCAGGTCCTTTTCATCAAGTTTGGGGGGGTTGGGGGTGCAGGAACTCTCCATCATGTGCAGGGCTCTCCCTCAGGGAAAGGGCTCTCCCTCAGGTTCAGGTGCTCTTTCTCACAGCAGGGGAACTCCCAGATTCAGGCTCTCCCAGGTTCAGGGTTCTCTCAAGTGTTGGGCCCTACCTCAGGTGCAGGATTCTTTCCTAGGTTCAGGGCTCTGTCTCAGGTGCAGGACTCTATTCATCAGGCACAGGGCTCTCTCCATCAGATGCAGGGCTCTCTCCGTCAGTTTCAGGACTCTCCCTCAGGTGCAGGACTCTCTCCATCAAGTGCAGGGCTCTCTACATCAGTTGCAGGGCTCTCCCTCAAGTGCAAGACTCTCTCCCAGGTTCAGGACTCTGTTTCAGATGAAGGACCTTCCCCATCAGATGCAGGGTTTTCTCCACCAGTTGCAGGGCTGTGTCTCAGGTGCAGGACTCTCTCCCAGGTTCAGGGGTCTGTCTTAGGTGCAGGACTCTCCCCATCAGGTGTAGAGCTCTCCCGCAGGTGCAGGGCTCTCCCTCAGGTACAGGACTCTCCCTCGGGTTCTGGGGCTCTCCCAGGTGTAGGGCTCCCGCAAGTGCTGGGCCCTACCTCGGGTGCAGGACTCTCGTCTGCTTCATGGCTCTGTCTCAGGTGTAGGACTCTCTCCATCAGGTGCAGGGCTCTCTTTCAGGTGCAGGACTCTCCCAGGTTCAGGGCTCTGACTCAGGTGCAGGACTATCTCCATCAGGTGCTGGGTTCTCTCCATCAGTTGAGGGGCTCTCCCTCAGGTGCAGGACTCTCTCCCAGGTTCAGAGCTCTTCATCAGGTGCAGGATGCCCCACAGGTGCACTCCCTGCATTCCCCCGCCCTCCTTTGTGTGAGTCTTCAAAGAGGCTGGGGAGTGTGGGTAGCAGTTCTAGCTTCCCTCCTACCCTCTGTCAGCAGCCATAGTCATCCAGAGACTCTGGCTGTGATCACCATCCTACCACCTGCAGCTACATGAATGCAAGGCCCAGAGCGCCTGGCCCAGCCACACAACTGCAAAGTGCTGTGGCCAGTTCCCGCCCACGTTTCCTGGGTCATCATTCCTGATGTCACAGTCCCCAATGTCACAGTCCATGATGTCAGAGTTTTTGATGTTACTGCCCCCTATGTCTCATCCCTGATGGCCCAGGGAAGGCAGCTGGGACTTGGAAACCCTACACAGCATTCCGGGGTGGTGCCAGATGATGGGGGCTGTGAGACCTGGGGTCAGGGACAGTGTGACAGGTTCTAGGTGAGGGCCACATGTACCCAACAGCCATGAGGACATGCGACTCATATCTACCCCCACCCTGCTGTCCCAGGCTCTCTCACCTCCTTTGTGTGAGTCACCAAAGGCTTCATGGCCACAACACAGCGATGGGAAGGCCCCTTTAGGCCCACCTTGGGTGGCATCTTGGCTGCTTGGGGGCTGAGGTCAGTGTCTCTCATGGGAATGAGGGTCCCCCCTCTTCTCACAGTGCAGGGACCCCACCAAAAAAAACCCAAAACCGAACCCCTTCCTATTCTCCAAACGTATCAAGTTTTTGTGAGAATAAATGGGATACATATAAACCCTGGTCCAGAGTAAGTGACAATAAGCATTATTTCACAGCTGAGAAGCAGACTGAAAAGCACTAATTAATCTGAAGCCATACTGCTAAGAAGTGGCAGACTGGACACTTCAGTGCCAAATTCTGAGTTCTTTCTACAACACAAATATGTCTAACAGCCACCACAGAAGCTGATGTATTAGGGGAACATTTACATGGCAGTTTGTATTTGAAAAAATGGTCCCCAAGATGCAATTTGTGGAATTGCTTCACCCCATTCTGCAGTTTTTAAGTGATTTCTGCAAAAGCTGACGTGTGGACCCAAATCTCTTAGCCATCAGTGCCATTTTTTTTCAATATCTTTTCCCAACATGCCCAGCCAATTTCTTTCTAAAATATTTATCATATGTCCTTAAACTAAGTGCTCCTAGCATTCAGAAGTTGCTCGTTATTTAATCTACACACTTCACTTTCTCATGCACAATTATATATACACACACACACACACGCACACACACTCACACACACAAGTCACATTATACAATACCAGCACATAGGGGCTATAAAATGAATGTTGTTGACTGCCATCTACCTCCACAAATTGGACTTTTATCTTTTCTTTACAAGATAAAAGGAAAAAGAAAAGTGCAATAACAATAAATTCCAGGTTGAGTAATTATGTGAAATAGGCAGTAGATCAAAGTTGAGATAGTGTGTATGGCTGATAAGAGCCCAGGTCTGGCCTGGTGGAAGCCCCACCTGACCACTTGCTTGCTGACCTTGAGAAAATTACTCAACATCTCTAAGCCTCAAGTGCCTGTCTACCTGCAAAGCAGAGACAAAAACAGAACACGCTTCATAGGGTGCCCTGAGAATTAAATTGAAAAATTTCTATACCAAACTTACTGTAATTCCTGGAAGGTAATGACACCTAATAAATGTAAGTTGCTATCTATTATTATTATTATTATTATTACTACCATTGTTCTTCTTATTATTCAAAAGCCATAGAAACAACAGGAAGACAAACCAAAAAAAAGGACAAATGATGAGATTTGAAAACTCCCTTTGGATCTAAATAGGGGTTGTATTTGTAGATAGCTTCATAATTTTCCAAATATTTTTGCTTTGCTCATCAGGTATTTGTTGTGCCAGGCAACATACTGAAATCTGCAGATGCTAGTGACTAAGACAGACATGATACCTGTCCATTCATGCATTGGATCCTCAAAACTATAGGTCTGTAAAATGGGCAAGCCCTCTTGGCAGATAAGAAAACAGAGGAACTCATAAGCAGACCTTTATAATACTATAAGAAAGTGTTGAGCAGTAATGGGAAACTGTCAGGGGAGGAAGGGTGGGATTGGCAGTTGAGGGAAACTGCTAGCGGAGGGAGGGGCACACCTTATCAACAAGGGTACCTACATAATCAATGTTTGTATACCTAATCCTGAATTGTACCCCACATCTTTATAATTTAAAAAAAAGAAGAAGAAGAAAATAGAGGATCAAATCCAGGCATCATGGCTTATATCTGTAATCCCAGCACTTTGGGAGGCCAAGGTGAGAGAACTGTTTGAGTCTGGGAGTTCAAGACCAACCTGGGCAACATGAGAAGACCTCAGATCTACAATAAATCAAAAAATTAGCCAGGCATGGTGGCACATGCCTGTAGTCTCAGCTACTTGGAAAGCTGAGGTGGAAGGATCACCTGAGCCCAGAAGGGAAGCTACGGTAGTCACTGTACTCCAGCCTAAGTGACAGAGTGAGATGCCAACAGAAAGAAAGAGAAAATGGAAGAGAGAGAGAGAGAGGGAAGGAGGGAGGGAGGGAAGGGGAAAGAGAAAGAGAGAAAACTGAGGACTGAGGAATTAACAGCTTAAAGGTAGACACTGGATCCTGAGATTCATTCATTCATTCAGCAAATATTTATTGAGTACCTTTCATGTCTTAGGTGCTCTGCTAGGCACTGGGCATACAAAACTGAAGCTCATAGATAAAAACACTTGCTCTCATGTTGTTTACTTTCTAGTTGTTTTGACAGACAACGTCAAACACATAAAACACCTAGTATGTCAGATGGTAATAAATAGTATGTAGAATAATAAATCAGAAAGGGGGGGTGAGAAATTTAGGTGCCATTTTAAGTAGGGTTGTCTAGGAAAACCTACAAAGAAGGTGGTGTTTGAGGAAAGACAGAAGGCATAGAGAAACTAAGGAATGGCACATTTAGGGCCTTCCAGAAGCCTTTGCCCTGCTCAGGGATTTTACAACAGCCTCCTTTACCTCCTTATTTCTCAGGCTATAAATGAGTGGATTCAGCATTGGGGTCACCACTGTATAGAGCACAGACACCACTCGGTCTCCCTCTGAAGACTGGCCTGAGTTATCTCGCAGGTACATGAAGATGAGGGTGCCAAAGAACAGGGCAACGGCAGTGAGGTGGGAGGCGCAGGTGGAGAAGGTCTTGGCCCGGCCTCCAGCAGAGCGGATCTGCATAATGGCGACTATGATAAACAAGTAGGACACCAAGATCACCAAGATACAAGCAGGCATGACGAAAACAGCAAACACAATGATCACCACCTCCTGGGCATAGCTGTCCCCACACGTGAGTTTTAGCAGAGGAGGGAGGTCACAGAAAATGAAGTTGATCTCATTGCTTCCACAGAAGGAGAGAGTGAAAGCTGTGATCGTTCGAGTAAGGGCACTGGAAAAACCAGCAATGTAAGCCCCAGCAACTAAGCCCACGCGGTACTTCTCTGTCATAATGGTGACGTAAAGCAGGGGCTGGCACACGGCCACATAGCGGTCATAGGCCATGATCGCCAGGAGGTAGCAGTCGATGGAAGCAAAGAAGGTGAAGAGGAAGAACTGAGCTGCGCAGCGAGCCTGGGAGATAACTGTGCCGTGTTCCCACAGCACAGCCAGCATCTGCGGGACGATGACAGATGAGTAGCTGATGTCCACCAAGGAAAGGTGGCTGAGGAAGAAATACATCGGGGTGTGGAGCCGGTGATCTTTGCGGATCAGGATGATCATGCCTGCATTCCCTAACAGGGTGGCAAGATAGAAACTCAAAAATAACAGGAAGAGAGGAAGCCCCCACTCAGGATGTTCGGTGAATGCAGTAAGGAAGAACTCAGTCACCACTGTATAATTCTTGGAAGCCATCCATTCCGTAGTTCACCTGTGAGGGCTGAGACACGAGCCACATGAGGGGACCCCTCAAAAAGAGGTCAAGGGATTTCAAGTAACAAAGCTTTAAACTGAGTGTCTGACATGTAGGCACTCAACTTCAACAAACTTTGCAGTCTAAGGTAGATATAGACAAAAGATAACTCACGACAATATATGATTAAAAGTGATGAATGTTTCTACTATAGAAAGAACAGAGAGCAAGTGAGTTCCTGACTTACAAGTTAGCTCTTGTATTTGCAGCTCTGTCCCCAATTAGCTGTTTGATCTTACATAAAACACTTAACCTCTCTGAACCTCAATTCCTTCCTCTGCCAAAAGGGAATCATAATATCTGTCCTGCTTATGAGATAAGGTTAATGCATGGGTTAAAATAGACACAAAAGCACATTGGAAAACTAAAAGCACTCCACATATATAAGGCAGCTATTTAAAATTTTAAATGGTGTTAAAGAAAGAAAATTTATATTCTATCAATAAGAATATGACCAGGAAAAAAATTCATTAGCAATCAGCAATGAGCTCTGCTTGTAGGAGTATTATTATTCTCAATCTAACAACACACATGTCTAACAGCTGTTATCTTAATTAGAGCTGGCTGACTTATTTAGAATACTGTATACACAAACACACACACGTACACACAAGCATTAACCTTGGAACCAAAAGAGCAAACATAAGCTCCTTTAGACACCTAACAAAGCTCCATAGGCATTGTTTGGTCCTTAATAAAAAACAATAATTTGATATTAAACAGCTTCCAAATTTGACAGCAGAAATATTTCTGCGGTCTGGTGTTGCCTGAGTGCTGTTGGAGGAATCTGGGTTAATGGATTTGGGAGTTCTTGGTGGAGTTCTAGAACAGGGCTGCAAAGGAGGGCTTTGATTGTTTGAACACTGATGCACCAGCAGCCAGACCAGTACTGAGATGACCCATTATGGATAAAAGCAAAGAAATTAGATCTGCCAGCCATGAAGGCATGAACTGTCCTCACCTGAATTCCACTTTGCTAGTGCCCTCCTCCTCTGTTTAGTGTTTTCTCTGCCTGTGACCTGCTGATCTAAAGGGCACCTGGGGTATAGTTAACTCACTAGTATAACCCACAGGATTATCCTACATGTATAACCCTGGGCAGGACACTTTTTCCCTCTAGGCTTCAATTACCTTGTCTTTGTTCCCTTTCAATAATCAAAAATTCGACGTGTGTCCATAATCACAGCAATCTGGTTGAGATGGAATCATTTCCAGTAGTTCTACGTCTTATTCTTACTTCTAGGGGTCTCTGTCTCTCCTCTCCCCCATGACAAAGCAATCAATCTTTGACATTATGGTTCCTGGATTTTTGTTAGACTCAGTCCAACATAGCAAGGATAGGGGACCGGCCTCTCTCTCTGAGTTGTGATCTAGCACTGTACCGTGCTGTTGATGATTCTTATATTCACCACCTCAGCATCATGCCCTAATCGGTTCCTGAGGTTCCTCTCTAGGGGGAGGTGATTAATCTTCATATAACTTCCTAACAAGGCGTTTAATATCTTTGAAAGTTTATCTTCTAACGACCACTGGGGAGAGTAGGACTTATTCAATAAATGGTGCTGGAAAAACTGACTGGCCATATGCAGACGATTAAAACAACACCACTACTTATCACCATTCACAAAAGTCAACTCTAAATGGATCAAAGACCTAAACATAAAACCTCAAACTATAAGAACCTTAGAAAATGCAGGAGATACCCTGATGGAAATTGGAACTGGAAACCAATTCCTGATCATAACCCCAAATGCCTATGCCATAAAACCCCTCCACCAGAGCACTGGTTCTCAAAGATCAGTGTACAAAAGAATTATCCAGGGAGTTTGTCTAAAATATTAGTGCCCCACCCCCATAGATTCTGATGCAGTATATCTGCCACCAGAGCAGGAATCTACATTATTAATAGGCGCCCCAGGTGATACTCGCACAGTTAATCTCCCCAAGTGACAGAGACAGTGACTTAGGTTCAGGAGCTCTATCCTTGCTTGGCCCTCTGTGTGTCATGCCATAAACGAAAGCAAAATAATAAAAACAGGTTCTTAAAGAGCATGATTCCTCCAAAGTCCCACCAATGACTTCCTCGGGAAACGTGATACAGGGTGAGTTTCATGTTTCCTTGCCTTATACTTTTTAAAAACCTAGATACAGGAAGGACTATGAAGCCTCTTGGTGGCAAAACAATGGCTTGAACCAGGTCAGTGCCCTGTTGACTAGGCTTATCCAGAATATGGTACAAGACAAGAGGGCTCCAGGGCAGTCGTTCTTGAACCTGACTGCACATTAGAATCACCTGGAAAGCTTTTACAATCCTGAGACCCAGATTATGCCCCTTAACAATTAAGTCAGAATGTCTGAGTGTATGATCCACACACCAGTAATTATTTTAAATTCCCAGGTGATTACACTGTGCAGCAAGGTTTGAGAACCACTACCAGAAGGCTCCTGCTTTGCCAAGTCCTACGTTTTCCCAGGCATCTTAGGTAGATGTTCCAGGTAGGAAAATAGGTTTACAGTCCTTGTAAGTTTAGAGACCACGGCATACTATATCCTTCACATGGAAAATCATATTGCATATCAGTATATTAAAGGATCTACAAAGTCCTATAATTAACAAACTTCATCAACTTTCTGTAACCCAACATCCTCCAAAAGAATTTGGCCACAGAGCCCCTTTTTCCTTAGCGTGCTACAGAACTAGAGTTCCTAGGGAAGGATGTTCCTTAGGCAGAGCAGCTCTGAAGAGGCACAGAAATTGTCCAGCTGCCAAACAGCAAAGTAGTAATGATTCCAAGTAATGATGACTCATCTCAGGATCTGGCTCCTTGAAGTCTCTGACTTGCTCCCCCAAGAGCAATCACTCCTACTGAGAAAAGAGTTGGGAGGGAGTCTGAGGGGGAGTAACATCCTTCCAGATAGGAGCTGTGGAAGAAAAAAGCACATGCCCTTTAAAGAAAGACTCTCCCTTCAACTGTGAAGTGGGTCGATGACTGAGTTCTGCTTTATAAATAATAGTGACTTTCCCACTCCCAGGTGAAACGAGCTGTGAGACTATCAGAACCCTGCTTTCAGGAAGCTATGGTTGAATTTTAAAACACTTGTTTTAAAAAACCATTGATTAGCCAGGCTTGGTGGCTCAGCCTATAATCCTAGCACTTGGGAGGCCAAGGCAAGTGGATTGCCTGAGCCCACAAGTTCGAGACCAGCCCAGGCAACTTGGTGAAACCTCATCTCTACAATAAATAAAAAAATTAGCCAGGCATGGTAGCACGTGCTTGTAGTTCCAGCTATTTGGAAGGCTGAGGTGAAAGGATCACCAGAGTCCAACAGGTCAACACTGGAGTGGCCGTGAGTGTGCCACTGCACTCCAGCCTGGGTGATGGAGTGAGACTCCAACTCAAAAATAAAAAACAAACCATTAGCCGGGCTCGGTGGCTCAGCCTGTAATCCTGCACCTTGGGAGGCCGAGGTGAGTGAATTGCCTGAGCCCGTGGGTTCAAGACCCGCCTGGGCAACTTGGCAAGAGCTCATCTCTACAATAAATCAAAAAACTAGCCGGGTGTGGTAGCACGCGCCTGTAGTTCCAGCTACTTGGAAGGCTGAGACAGAAGGATCGCCGGAGCCCAGCAGGTTGAGGCTGCGGTGACCGGGAGCGGCCACTGCACTCCAGTCTGGGCGACAGAGTGAGACTCCAACTCAAAAACAACAACAACAACAACAACAACAAAACCTTTGGTTTATTTAATTAGTTTGATTCCATCTTTTTACAATGTATACATAGATTGAAACATCACATCATATCCTATAAATATACAAAATTATTATTTGTCAACTCCCTTGAACACCTAGGTAGAGAAGAAACATTCCTCAAAACAGTATGAGCCATCTATGATAAACCCACAGCCAACATTTTGCTCAATGGGCAGAAGTTGGAAGCATTCTCTCTAAGAACAGGAACTAGACGAGAATGCCCACTCTCACACCTCTTGTTCAACATAGTGCTGGAAGTCCTACCTAGAATAATCAGGCAAAGAAGGAAATCAGGGATCTCCAAATAGGAAAAGAAGTTACAACAGAAAGGGTACCAGGTCCACTACCAGAAGAAGGAGGACCAGTTGGAAGAACCAACTTCACCTGCATGCAACCTACCTATGTAGTTCATTTTCACTTGTACCCCACATCTCTATAGTAAAATAAAATAAGTTAAATGTTTTAAAAACTTTAAGTGGTTTTTAAAAACACTATCAGAAGGATAATTAAGATGGTTCAATCACCATTTGGCCAGCCCCAAAAGAAAAACAAAACAAACTTCAAGAAGTATAGATCAAAATTTCACATATTGTTTTAGGACCCCTAAAACTAAAGTAAAATAAGTTTAGAGTTGTTTTTCCTAGACCCACATATCTGATCAAAATTTGTAAAGGAAAATCTAATACCATAATGATGGCAAAGACCATTTTAGCTGCTTTCTATATGCCAGTTCACTCTTCTAAGATAGATGGATATTGAATAGAGGAAGCTGATGATGAAGATAATGATGATAGGCAGATTCACTTAATGCACACAATAATCTTATGAATTAGGTACAATTATTGTCCCGATTTTAATGAGATGGGAAAATTTAGGCACAGAGTGTTGCCATCAATAGTCCTACAGTGAGTAGCAGAGTTAGGATTTGAATCTAAACAGCCTGGCTCCAGAATGCACACTCCTAACTCCTTTACTATATTGCAAAGCCTCACAGGGATATCTCTGAACTTCATGGGAATAACTTAAGGGTTCTCAGTATTTTCCTGATAGCCTTTCAGAAAGAAGGGGACTTAGAGATGAGACCTAGGTTGCAGTGAGAAGACTGTGGTAGGAGATGCTTGGGTCATTTGTCCGGGCTCTCACTCCTCCTATGAAGTATCACCTACAGCCATGGTGAAGGGATGAACTCAGCTTCTACCTTATTCCTGTATAGCCTCACCTTTCTAGCCACAGCTGATTGGATAAAGAGAACACTCAAAATGAGTTGGTTGCAAGGGATAACCCTTTCTTCTAAAAAGCTCTTTTCTTGAACTAGTTGAAGTGGATATCTGTCCCTTATAGCCAAGAAGTCATGACTTGAGGCTTGAAAGAAGTACTAGGAAGGATGTAAGAAGGACATATCTTCAGCTCTCAGCCTGGAATCCCTCTCCACTGTGTTGCCCCATCCAGATTTGGGTAGATCTTCATGCCAATTCAAATCTGAGGAACTCCTAGTGCCTATAAAATTGCTTTGGAAGGACTTTGGAAGGACGTATCCTGCTGCAAAAGTTCCCCTCTCATTTCATTATTGGTATCCCTGCCCTCGCTTTACATATTCTGGAATTGTAGAATTTTTTTAGGCTCTCATAAGATGCTGGAACTGAAGGGGATATTAGAAGTCAAATGACTCAGGTTTTTCAATTAACAGGTTAACAGGCTGAGGCCCCCAAATCGGAAGACATTTAGTGGCTACATCAGTTAATTTGAGTCCTAGGCTATAACTTTTTAAGGCCAAACTGGTTGACCAGTACTTTACTCATTGGTCCCTTACTGTTCTCCAATACAGAAGAGGCTCCAAATAATCAAGCAAATTCATTTTGATTCAGTGCTGTGCATATATGTCCTTACTATCCTCCAAACCCTCAGACACATGCAGTTCTGAGACACTGTTTCCCTTATAAGAGTTTTTCAAGTTCTCTCAGACCCTCCATGTTTGAAATTCCCCGAATGACGAAGCCATAAGCTCCTCATTTCATAGATATGGAGAATTAGATCCTGAAGAGAGAATGGTTTACAGTTCTTGAGTTTCTTAACGAAAACTTCTTAGTTGCAAGTGACAAAAGCCCAGCCCATGACACACAGATTAATTCACAACACATTAATTGAACACAGAATAATTTACAAGATTCTCAAGCCTATGGGGAGAACAGGCAAGGACACAGCTAAGACTCAGAGACAACTGTGAGCAGCATAACTCCCATGACGCCAAGAATTTCTCTGTTGCCTATAATTGTTTCTGAATGTCAGCTTTATTTTATTTCCAAACTTACTTTCTTCCACCAAGTAGAAAAAAAAATGCCCATTTATTTTTTTCCACATTTCACATGCCTAGCTTTTCTACCACAACGCAGATAAAAACCGCTTTTTTCTGGTGTCAAGAATCCCAAGGAACATCTCAGATGTTGTATG
Source organism: Tarsius wallacei (assembly GCA_963574415.1). Lineage (NCBI taxonomy): Eukaryota > Metazoa > Chordata > Mammalia > Primates > Tarsiidae > Tarsius > Tarsius wallacei. The sequence goes on along the minus strand of CAUYQG010272098.1, from coordinate 9,430 downwards.
GCCAAGTGACAGGGTGGCCCAATGTTAATCAGTTGTCCATCAGTGAAGACCAGAAAGATGGGCTCTACAGGGAAATGGAGGTACTCGTGTGATCTCTATGGTTAAAGACAGAGCATTTTCCAGATACGATGGCATGCTGTTCTGGGAACACAAAAGCATAAATATTTACCACACCAAAGTAGGGAGAGTCAGAGAAATTCCCACTGCACCTGTGCTTCAGGGAATCCCACAGAAGTGGTGGCTGAGGGAGGCAACAGGTGGCAGAGTTAAAAGCAGATCTGCCACTAGTGCTAAACAGTTTGTTTTTACATCCTGTGTGCCGAGAACAAGGCATTGGGAAGACAATGACTGCTTGATTTTTTTTAGCTTTACGCCTGACCTCCTAGGACCAAGGTAACACATGGGAAGTTTGTCTCTGGCCACTCCATCTTCCTTGGCCTTAGCCATTCCTATACTTCTCAGTTGCCAGGTTCTCAAGTGCTCACTCCCATCCTAACTCACGTTTGGAGAGAGTTCTGACACTGTCCCCTTCTGAAAGAAGTGGCTGGTAATGCTTTATTTGAGCTTCCTTCTCAAAGTATTTAAATCTTAATTTAATTAATTAAATTTAAAGCCCAGATAGATAGAATCTCAGTTCACAGAGGAACTCAGAATTATCTTGTTTAATTCTCTCCTCCATTTTGCAGATGCAGAAATTGAGACACACGATAAGGGAATTCTTCCATGGAAGGTTGGTAGCAGTCACCACCCAACATTCTTTCTGTAATATCTTACAGTCTTCACAAAAGATCCAGCAGACTAATTTCAAGCAAAGGAATTGGAAAGAAGGAATGGGAATTTAAGAGGGACTTGGACCACTTCTTGGAACCTCAGAAATCATGCCATATTGTTTGCATCTGTTGACACCAAAATATAATATTGACCAACACGGAGGAGCTGTGGTTTTTCTTCTTCCACCTTTTGTACCAAATGCCAAGTAGTATGACCCACAGAACACTTCACTCACATCTAAGGCAAAAAAGAGTAGGAGGGTCTCCTGAGGCACAACAGAATGACCTTGCTACTATTAAGGCCCTTCTTTGACAGCTCCTGGAAGACGTGGCTCCTGATAGTGGAATTCTCCTTGGAAGTTACCATGTATTGGCAGACACTTGAAAAAGGTAATGGGAGGGGCAAGGCTGAGTGCCCAACATGAGACAAGGCAGGGTGCAGGTGGGGTGTTGCCCTTGCTATTCCCTTATTGAGCTGAATGTCCAAGATTTCTCTTCAGCAAACCTTTCTGTTCTCCTTTTTGGCACTATAGTCACATTCAAGACCTTCCAGTAGATGGTGTTTCCTGTTTGGAATAGCCTGGTTTTCCCTATGCATGTATATCCAAATGCAGTTTTTTTAGGCTTTATTGAGGTGTAATTGATATACAAAAAAATTCACTTATTTAATGTACACACTTTGAAGAATTTGGACATATGTCATCACCACAGTCAGGGTATATCACATATCTATTACCACCATGAATTTTCCTATGTTCTTTTTTCCAAAGACAGCTGCCTAGAGACATTTCCAGCATGCCTAATAGACTTAAAAGAGCCAAAATAGTGTGTAGGCAATCACACCTTGAACATGTTTTCCAAGAGGGAACATGGGAGTTCAACAGGAAATAAGAGGAAACTCCAGATTCTTGGAAGGAGGAGGAGGGCAGGCAGTCTGCATGGCCAGAGTGGGAGGGTCTCCTGAGGCACAACTGAAAACCAGGAGCAAATTCCCAATATAGGAGAGGTGAGTGAGTGTCTCTCTGTGGTCCGCTTTCCCATGGGGGAATGATGTAACCCAGGCCATAGGAGAGCACCTTGACACTCCCAAGCCCTGAATCTCACTTGGGGAGCAGCTGGGAGACTGTAAGACCTGGGTGGCTACAGTAGGATGCCATTCTTGACCCTGTGTCTTAGTAAGCTGTGCACGGTCCCGGGAGCCAGGGGCAACATTAATCTTTGGCATTGGAGAGACTTGGGCTGGGCTAGGGAAATTGGGGATCAGGTAGGAGAGGGACTCTTGCATCCCGAACTGAAAAAAAACATGATGTGGGCTTCAGTCACTGGCACTGAAACCAGGCTCCCCAACAACCCAGGACCTGATCAAAAGAAGAGTCTACACAGAGGCTTGATATTGAGCCTGGTGGCACCTCCTATTGCCCAGGGCTGCAGGGTGGACTAGGAGCAAATTGTCATAATTAACTAAATAGCCCAATCAGCTGCCACAGTCAAGAAGGAAGAACACGCTTCACTGGGACTGGGGTATGAGAGGGAAGCAGGTCTCACTCCTATCAGTCAGGGCTATGGCCAATGGGACCATTCTTCACTACCTATACTGAGACCTTCATGCAGTAGCAGTCATCCTTTATACAAGCATTTTGCCAGGGGCCCAAGAACATTCCCACTTCCCCCATCAGGGCTGGTACATGCACCTGCCATTGGGGGTCCTGGATGTGAACTTGCCTGGTCCAGCTCCTCTAAGTTTTGCCCCCTACTCGGAGATGAAATGGGGGATCCAGAATCCTGGGGGTTTCATCTTCCAATCCACCACCAGGAACACATGAGAAATTCTCCAGGAAACAGAGGTTGGGCATAAAATCTACCACTACTACTACAACTGGTTCTTACCTATAAGTGCCACCCACTGGCTTGAAGGCTGGCTAACATAGCCCACTGCAACAATTCCTAACACAAGAGCACAGCACTCCAGAATGAGAAGAGCTTCTCACAACCACTGCTGTCCTCATCACTCACACCACTCTGGCTGCTCAGATGTTTGTGAGTCTGTTCACATATACAGTATACCACAACTTGAACCAGCATTGAAGAAAACCACCACACTAAGGCTACTTGTAATTTAGAAAAACTCTGAAGACTATTTGCTGCTGCACACATCCAGAAGCAAGAAAAAAGCCCCCCTCCTGCAACAAAAAAAGTAACTTTAATAAAAACAAGAAGTGCAGGCCAGGCTCAGTGGCTCAGCCTATAAACCCAGCACTTTAGGAGGCCAGGTTAGTGGATTGCCTGAACCCGCGGGTTCGTGACCACCTGGGCAACTTGGCGAGACCTTATCTCTACAATAAATAAAAAATTAGCCAGGTGTGGTAGTGCACACCTGTAGTTCTGGCTACTTGGAAGGTTAAGGCGGAAGGATTGCCAGAGCCCAGAAGTTCAACGCTGGTGTGGCTGTGAGTGTGCCATGGCACTCCAGCCTGGGTGACGGAGTGAGACTCCAACTCAACAACAACAAAAAAAACACAAATAAAAAAGAAGTGCAACCTTCAAGCTATCAAAAATTTAAAAAGATATGAAGGGACACTATATACTGATAATAGGTTCAATCCATCAACAAGAAATGTCCATCCTAAACATATATGCACCCAACACAAAAGCACCAACTTTTATAAAGCAACTACTAAGTAAACCAAAAAAATATATATTGACTCTAACACTATCATAGTTGTTATCCCACTAACAACCTTAGATAGAGCATCAAGGCAAACAATCAACAAGGAGATCCGGAACCTCAACTTGACACTCAACCAAATGAACTTAATAGACACCTACAAAACACTCCATTCAACCACCATGGAATATATATTATACTCATCACCACATGGAACACACTCCAAGATCAACCACATCCTTAGCCATAAATCAAACATAAACAAATTTCATAAGATTGAAATAGTGCCATGTACTTTCTAAAAATAAATAACATCACCAACAAGATTCCCCCCAAAAACACAAAGACATGGACACTAAACAGCATTATGTTGAACAACTCCTGGGTCACCACAGAAATCAAAACAGAAATTAAGCCAGGCTTGGTGGCTCAGCCTGTAATCCCGCACTTTGGGAGGCTGAGGTGAGTGGATTGCCTGAGCCCATGGGTTCGAAACCCACCTGGGCAACTTGGCTAGACCTCATCTCTACAATAAATTAAAAAATTAGCTGGGTGTGGTAGTGTGCGCCTGTAGTTCCAGCTACTTGGAAGGCTGAGTGGAAGGATCGCTGGAGCAGGTTGAGGCTGCAGTGGCTGGGAGCGGCCACTGCACTCCAGTCTGGGCAACAGAGTGAGACTCCAACTCAAAAAAAACAGAAATTAAAAGATTCCTGGAGACAAATGAATACAAAGACACATCTTACCAAGACCTCTGGAATACCATGAAAACAGTACTAAGAGGGGAATTTATAATTCTCTACAACACATCAAAAAAAAAAAAATAGAAAGATCATGAGTTAACAGCCTAACAAATCACCTAAGAGAGCTAGAAAGGCAAGATCACCAAAACCCTAACTTCAGCAAAAGAATCCAGATCACCAAAGTAAATGCCCAAATACAGGACATAGAAGATAAAATATCAAAGAAAAAAAATCAGTGCAACAAAAAACTGGCTCTTTGAAAGGATAAACAAGATTGACAGATCTGCTAGCCAGATTGACCAGGTAAAAGAGAGAAAAACCCCAAGTAAACATAATCAGAAACACAAAAGATCAAGTCACAACTGACCCCAAAGAAATACAAAAGATTATCAGAAACTTCCATGCACACAGGTATAAAAACAAACTCAGAAACCTAGATGAAATGGAAGACTTTCTGACATCACACAACCTCCTAAGGTTGAAACAAGAAGAAACTGAGACCAATAACAACCAAGGAATCGACTCTGTCATAAGAAAACTGCCTACAAAAAAAAAAAAAAGCCCTGGACCAGATGGCTTTCCAGCAGAATCCTACAAAACATACAAGCAGGAACTGATACCAATTCTATTGAAAGTATTTCAGGCAATCGAGAAAGACGGAACTCTCCCCAAATCATTTTATGAAGCTAACGTCACACTGATACCCAAACCGGGTAAAGATCCAACAAGGAAGGAGAACTACAGGCCAATATCCCTGATGAACATAGATTCAAAAACTCTCAACAAGATTCTAGCAAATTGAATCCAACAACACATCTCAAAAATTATCCACCATGACCAAGTAGGCTTCATCCCCAGGATGCAGGGCTGGTTCAACATTCACAAGACCACAAAAGTAATTAAATACATCTACAGATGTAAAAACAAGAACCATATAATTATATCATTAGATACAGAAAAAGCTTTCAACAAAATCCACCATCCCTTCTTGATAAAAACCCTTGAATGCCTAAGCACAGAGGGAACATACCTCAAAATAGTAAGAGCCATCTACGATAAACTCACAGTCAACATATTGCTAAACAGACAGAAATTGGAAGTGTTTCCTCTGAAAACTGGTATAAGACAAGACTGCCTACTCTCACCCCTCTGTTCAACGTTGTGTTGAAAGTCCTAGCTCAAGGAATCAGAAAAGAGAAGGAAATCAGTGGTATCCAAATAGGAAAAGAGGAAGTTAAGTTATCCCTCTTTGCTGACAATATGATCCTATATCTTGAAAACCCAGGATAATCTGTCAAAAAATCTCCTTGCACTGATAAAGGACTTTGGCAAAGTCTCAGGGTACAAAATAAATGTGCAAAAGACAGTTGCATTTTTATATACCAACAACAAACAGAGACCCAAATAATACATATATGTGATGGAATGTTATGCAGCCATAAAGAAAAAATAAAATTGTGGATTTTACAGCAACTTGGATGGATTTAGAGTCTATAATACTCAGTGACTTACCACAGAAACAAATATCTGAGTACTACATGTACTCACTCATGAGCGGACCCTGAACATTCATCATAATACTTTAAGAAAAGGATTGGCAGTAGTGAGACACTGCTAGGGGAGGGAGGAGCACATAACATCAATAAGGGTACCCAAACTTTACCTGTATGGTGATCACATACGTACCTAACCCTGAATGGTACCCCACATCTTTAAAATTTAAAAAAAAATTGAAAATGAGAAAGGAGACATTACAACTGATACCACAAAAATAAAAAAAGATCATCAGATACTACCATGAACAACTATATACTCACAAACTAGAAAACTTAGAGGAAAATGATAAATTCCTGGAAACACACAATCTCTCAAGATTGGACCAGGAAGAAACAGAAATCCTGAACAGACAAACAAATAACAAGTAGCAAGACTGAATCAGTATTTTCAAAATCTCCCAACAGAGAAGAGGGAGAGAGAGAGAGGAAAGTGGTGAGCATGTGACAGCACAAAGGGCACCTTGTTCATTACTAAGGAGAGTGAGGGCCAGTTAGAAGTTCAAATTTCACCAACTTATGTAGTTAATCCTCACAACTCTATAATAAATAAATTAATTTAAAAATGAATCTTCCATCAAAGAAAAGCTTGGGACTAGACAGACTCACAGCCTAATTCTACAAATGTACAAAGAGGAACTAATACCAATTCTCCTGAATTTGTTCCAAAAATTAGGAAGAAAGGAATTCTCCCTAACTCATTCTATGAGATCAGTATACCAAAATCAGACAAGAACACACACACACACACAAAACTACAGACCAATATTCTGATGAACAGAAATACAAAAATTCTCACTGATAATTATCATCCTGATAATACACCATTACATACAAATGGCCAACAGGCATATGAAAAAATTCTCAGTATCACACATTTAATACAGTCCCTATCAAAATACCAATATCATGCACCATCAGAGAAATGCCAATTAAAACCACACTGATATACTGTCTTATACCAGTCAGAATGGCTATTATTAAAAAGACAAAATAAAAAAACAAAAATGAATGTTGGTGAGATGTGGAGAAAAGAGAACGTCTGTACACTCTTGGTGGGAATGCAAATCAGTACAACCTCTATGGAAAACAGTATGGAGATTTCTCAGAAGACTAAAAGTAGAACTAGCAATTGATCCAGCAATCCCACTACTGGATATCTACCCAAAGGAAATTATATCAAAAAGATATGTGCACCCATATGTTTATCACAGCACTAGTCACAACAGCAAAGATAGAGAATCAACCTAAGTGTCCACCAAGGGATAAAGAAAATGTGGTATGAATACACAATGGAATACTATTCAGTCATAAAAAAGGATGAAATCTTTTTTGTATCTGTTGGCTGCTCATATGTCTTCTTCTGAGACGTATCTATTCAAATCTTTTGCCCGCCTTTTTTTTTTTTTTTTTTTTTTTTTTTATTTAGAGTCTTACTCTGTTGCCCAGACTGGAGTGCAGTGGCACGCTCACAGCCACTGCAGCCTCGACCTGCTGGGCTCAGGTGATCCTTCCACCTCAGCCTTCCATGAAGCTGGAATTACAGGCACACGCCACTACGTCCAGCTAATTTTTTTATTTATTGTAAAGATGAGGTCTCACTAAGTTGCCCAGGCTTGTCTTGAACCTGTGGGCTCAGACAATCCTCTCACCTCAGTCTCCCAAAGTTCTGGGATTATAGTCGTTAGCCACCACGCCCGGCCTTGCCCACTTTTTATTAGGGCTGTTTGTTTTTTCTTTTCAGCGCGTTTGAGTTTCTTGTAGATCCTGGAGCAAAAAACTGAACCAACCATGCTACCCATCGAAAGTAGGCTGGTTAAAAAAAAAGTAGTACATATACATGATGAACTATTACACAGCCATAAAGAAGGACAAAATTATGAACTTTGCAGCAACTTGGATGGATTTAGAGTCTATAATACTTAGTGTTCTATCACAGAAACAAAGAACCAAGTACCACATGTTCTCACTCATAAGCAGACCCTGAACAATTATTATAACACTCTAAGAAAGGGATTGGGAAACTGTCAGGGAGGAAGGGACACACTTCATCAATAAGGATACCTGATCTCAAACCAGGTGAAGTGGGGAACAAAGAGAGGCCCAAACTTAACCTGTACAATGACCATTTGTATACCTAATCCCGAGTTGTACCCCACAATCTTTAAAATTAAAATTAAAAAAAGAAAACAGAAACACTCAGATATCTTTAGGGACCAAATAATTTACAAAAATATTGAATATAATTACGATTTTTTTTTAAAAAGAATGAAATCATGCCTTCTGTAGCAACATGTAAGTGAAACAACTCAGTAAAGTCAAAAAGGCAAATACCACGTTCTCACTTGTAAGTGGGAACTAAATAATGCTGTACACATGGATGTGGAATGATAGACTCTGGAGATTCTCAAGGGTAGGGTATAGGAGCGGGATGAATGATGATCAATTAATGAGTATAATATATGTTATTTAAGTGACGGATATCCTAAAAGCCTAGCTGTCACCACTATGCAATCTATCCATGTAACAAAATTACCCTTGCATCCCATAAATTTATACAAATAACAAAATAAAATAAATTTGTTCTCAAATTCCTGACCTCAAGCTAGCCTCCTGCCTTGGCCTCCAAAAGCACTGGGATTGCAGGTGTGGGCCACCATGCCCTGCCTAAAAAGAAAGTAAATTTCTCTATTATCTTATGAGTTTCCTTTATTTTATTTTTTTTTCACTATTAGTAATCTTAAATTTAATATCCTTTGGTCCCCTACCTGCTGAATCTTCCACCCTTCACATAACTGTCTCTTCCAATTTAAAGTCCTGCTACTGGAATTCCGTGTATGACACAGCAGTTTGGGTTCCTTAAGTTTGACATCAATCGAGGTTTGTAAAATACTGTCACTTCCTTTTCACCTTCCCACTCCCACAATTGTTTACATTATTCATATACCTGGAATCTTATTTGATGGTAACCCAGGAGACAGAGAGAGTAAAAGTTGGAGTTTCAGGAATAAAGATTTTTCAAAAATGCAGAAAATGTGAGTAGCTGGGGCCTGTTCCTTTCCAGTGCCTTAGATTTGATTGAGGCAAGGCCCCTGTGGTTAGAGAAGTGAAGACCAAGGACCAACAGACTTTGTGAGGCTTTGGATGCAAGCTGAGCTGTTGCAGAGCACAGAGACCCAGTACAGGCAAGGATACCCTCCTTCTCAGCCCTGCATGGAATGCAGTCATGCTCCGTGTCCCCAAGGACAAAAGACGGAGAACACGGAGAGTTGACATCTAGGATACAGACACTGGAAACACAGTTGTGGGCAGTGGAACATGGTGTAACTTTACCAAGTAGATTTTCAGGCAAGTGGGAGTTGGACCAGGTGGGAAGAAGAAAGAACAGGACGTGTATCCAGTGGTGACGGCAGTTAATAGACATGTTGTTGTGGGTGTCATTTAAAAATTTGTGTGAGGAATTCCTGGGAACTACTACCAGAATCTAAAGAAATACCTTGTGCAAGGTCAGCTTGCCTAATTGGGCCAGCAAACTACCATAGTTTGAACATTAAAAATAAATGTAGCCGGGCTCGGTGGCTCAGCCTGTAATCCCGCGCCTTTGGGAGGCTGAGGTGAGTGGATTGCCTGAGCCCACGGGTTCGAGACTCGCCTGGGCAAGCAAGACCTCATCTCTACAATAAATCAAAAAATCAGCCGGGC